>PVLD010003846.1:0-135313 GCA_004027595.1 Dinomys branickii | reverse complement strand
CACACACACACACACAGTGGAGTACCAGCTGCCCAGTGCTTAGTCTAGGCATTCAAGGGAGATCATTTGGATGCATCAGAGGGACCATGCGTCAAAGCTCATTAGTTGTGTAAAACATGGCACACGCTGTTTTATTTCCCGGTAGGACTTCAAGTGTTTTGTGAGAGTTTAAAGAGCTGAAGGACTGAAAGTTCAGTTTTGTACCCAGAGTCAGTGTTCAGTAAGCCTCAGTTCCTCCCTTTGTACTACCTAGAGGTTATGAAGAGCTAATAGCACCACTGGGGTGGGTTGCAGGGAGTCTGCAGTGATATAATGTTCTAAAGCACAAGCCATGGTCTTCTCTACGCCTTAGCGTCCAGCCACACTGCATGAAAAGGATGCTGTAGTCATGAACTGAACATGAACACAGTGATTAAAAGTTTTATCCCTTTTAAAGGTGTGCAAGGTTATATTTGTCAGAATAACTTCTGCACCAGGGAATCATTTAGATCGTTCAAGAGGCAAAGTTAGGAAATGTGTTGGCATGTGATGTGAAGCTGACATATCCAAGCTTTAGAAGCATGGTTTGCAGAATTGTTCTACTACATGTATAATAGCCATGAACTGTTCCTGAGCACACTTGAACGTAGTTTCAGAGAAGGCTTAGCTTTTAATTTTATAGACTAGGATATGACTGAACTTAATCCATGTTACGTTTGCTTCACCAGCTCCTGGCCAACTATATGATAGTCCTGTTGCTAGAGCTCCGGCATGGGGTCAGCCATGGACAGTACAGACAGCTTGGCAAGGACATTACCTTTCGCTATGTGATCACAGGAGAACTCACATTCTGATGAGGGCAAATGGACATAAAGCCTTTAAACATTTTTAAAGGGCATTTTCCAATTGGCCTTAAGAACTTCCCTTGATTCCTGGTGTTCTGAAATTTTATTGTGGGAATGAATTTTTTCTCACTCTTTTTCTTTTTTTCATTAGTGGTCCTGAGTATTTTAGGGGATCTTTTGTATACTGAATACTATATTAAGCAAGATTCTCTACATAGAAAAAATTAATTAGGTAAATGTCAGAGAGCAGATAGACAGGAAGCGGGATGGAGAGAAGATAAGAGATTTTAGAGAAAGCACAGGGCTGTGGAGGCTGAGAAATCTTGTACTAGGTCACCTTGGAGCTGCAGATCCAGGGAAGCCAGCCATGTGGCTCAGTATGAATTTATAGGCATCAAAACAAAGCTGGTGGTGTAACTCTCAGTCTGAGCCTGACATCCTGAGCACAGGGTGATTGGGGCAAGGGGAGGCACTGTTGCAAGTTCCAGGGTCCAGATGATGGAGAATTATGGCCCAGGACAGGAGAGGAGTAGTGGCCCGGCTTCTGGAGAGTGAGGAAAGAGGTGGAGGAGGAGGAGAGAGGGACAGAATGGGTTTGCGTGTCCTCTGCTTTCTGTTCTTTGCGCCTCAGCTGATTAGATGGTGCCTGCCCTTAACTGGTGAAGACACACCTTTCCCATAGAAACGATGCTTATCCAAGTATTGCTTAACCATCCATCTGAAATTAACTGTCACAGTTACTTACTGTTCTGGTTTGACTTTTTGTGTTACTATTCCATTATTTTTTGGCTTCCTTTCTGGAACTGATATGAACTAAGAATTGGCCCAATCCATTTAGCTTTTTCTTTTTGTTTTAGCATCTGGGAAATTTTCAAATGTCTATAAAACTTTTATAATTTTTTTATTGTATCAAATCATTCTAATTATTTTCTTACTGTATGTTCTTTTGTAATAGTATCTTCTTGTTTCATGGGTTCACTGCTTCTCTCTATCGATACTAAATATAGGAATTTCAAATGTTTTGCATGGTTTGTGTTTTTTGCTCATTTTGTTTCTGTTTTACTGTTCTGATTCTCTGACTTTTGCATACCCATTTAAAAAGCGAGACTTTAGAAAGTCTGTATGCTAGCAGGTGAGAGGCATAGACCACACAGTGCTTTACTGTAGGATCACTAGGGTTCCTTTAGGTTTTTTCACTGGGGCCTCAAACTGTCAGCCTTTATAGAATTACTTTCCTTTGTGTTGTTGTTCGGTTGTTCTGTATCCAAAAAACGTGCAGGCGTAGGTGCTCTGCCGTGGGAGGGTGTCTCAGTGGACCAGCGGTGGTTTCAGTGTTGGTTCTAATGTCTGAGGTTGTGAAGGAACATGCTTTGCCTGGAATTCGCATTGTTCCTGAGAAAGCCCTACTTCTCTGAATTTCAGCTCTCTCACATACAGTGGAAACTTGACCTCTAGCCATCTGTCCAAGAAATTACTGTGTCCTGAATGGACAATAAAAGACCTCTTATCTTCACATAGATAATTGTAAATGACTGCGTTCCAGGCTAGATACCAGGTTAAATAAATAAGATACCAGGAAAACTAGGTTGTCTACCTTCCTAGGTGTTTAAGTTGGAAAAGGGAATGAACTGGAGGCTTTTAGGACATCTCCAGGGCTCTCTGGCTTCTTGAAGATTGTATTCCATACCAAAGGGTTGGAGCCGAGATTCAGGTGTACTGCATACCTGAGAAGACCCTTTCAGAGGGTATGCAGCACCACTCGCTCCTTCCTGTGTATAAGCAGAGAAATTTTCCTTGTTCCTCACTGATCAGGCATCCAGCACCCAAAAGACAATGGACTTGCCTTTTATGGTATTTCTCAAGAGATAAAGCACAGATCAAGAAAGGAACAGCAAAGGTTTAATTTACTGTGCAGCATTTAATAAGAAAAGCTCTCTGATGCCGAACAACAGGGTGTGCACAGTTTGGATGCACTTAATAAGGACAATAGTAAAAACTCAACAGGGGCCCTTGGGCAAACACCTACACTCCTCCTCTGAAGTCCAGTCCTCACCAGTCTTCTGCCCGCGGTGAGCCGGCCTGTTCTTTCTGCTCTGTACTCGTCATCTCTTACTCGTCTTTGCCGTTATTTTCATTAGGGTTTATAATCCCATTTCCTTGCTTCTCCAATAATTTTGAGAAATGAAGTGAAAAATTTGAACTTGTGACCAGCATTCCACAATTTATAATTTCATAAGAGATTTCGAGATGGCTGAGTTCATTGTATAAAATGCACGTGGTGTTCTTATTTCTTCATGATGATTTTTTTCCTCTGATAAACATGCTGTTATGTGTGAGTCACATCATGGACAGCGCAAATGCTTCTGTTGAATGTGACTTTTCCATCTGGACTGGATTCCCGTGGTGGGTACTTAGTGTCTGGGATAAGTCAGTCTTTCCTGCGAACTTGTGTGTGTTATCATTTGCATGCACTATTTCGTGGTCACAGAGAAGGTTAATTGATTTTCATAGGAAGAAGCAGCAGGAGCACATTCAGCTCAACCCGGCCTTAAAGATTAGGCTCATGACTATTTGTCAGTTATTCTCACAGGTTAAAATTCATCTTATTTATCAAAAGAGAATTTTACTAAAGAATCTTTCATGCTCTTAGATAAGGGCTGAGGAATTATATATTCTGGTGACAGCATGATATTTCACAGCAGCGTTTGAGATAATGGTGTGAAAAGCTATGAGTACATCTTTTCTATAAACCGGAGAAAAGACGGATGTGTTAATGCTTGAAGAATGCTTTGGGGAGAGTGACCCTAACAATAATGTAAAATGCTGAATGACTCACTGGGAAATAACTGCATCTAAAATAACAACTCACTTTTTGGTAACTTAGGCTGGGCTGATTCGTTCTCCCTCTCCTTGTCCCTTTCTTTCTCCGTCTCCCTCTCCCTCTCCTTCTGCCACCGAGTTACTTCCCCAGCCCCTTTTATTTGATTTTACTGTATTTTATTTTGTTGCTTTGAGACAGGGTTGTCCAAACTGGGCTTGAACATGTGATGATCCTATCTCAGCTTCTCAAGTAGCTGGAATTACAGATTTGGGTCACTGCGTCTGGCTTATGGTTAGATTCTTTTTAAAAAAACATTGATATGGATGTTTATGTGTCTCTCTCTTAATTAATTCATAAATGTGTTGATCATTAAACTTTACAAAGTGAAATACATCATGTGGAGAAATAACTAAAGAAGGGAAATTAGTTCCTAAAAGGAAAGATAAGACAGTATCTTTTGTTTTTTTCTTGCGGTACTGGGGATTGAACTCAGGACCTTGTGCTTGCCAAGCAGGCACTTATTACACTGAGCTATATCCCCAGCCCAGTAAGACAGTATCTTGCAACTTACATTCTAACATGACCTGGAGGCATGCCAATAGCAGGGCTTCTGGAATACTAAGAACTCTAAATATTATAGGAAGAATGGTGAAATAAGGACCTTCAAAATTACATTCCTCCATAAAATCATTGAAAATATTGACAAAAACTGCCAACTCAGATTTTTCAGAAATATGGAAATCAATCCGAATTTTACAGTGTGTCTATGTGGCTAACATTCATTCAAGTAAAATGGCGCAATCTTGGTAAATACACCATTTGTGGCCTTTTAACTTTGGCCTATTCTCATTTTTCCCTCTACGGCACTGCCATGTCCTCACAAACCAATCCCCAAATCATGGTGAAAATCAAGAGCTTAGTGGCGCTAGAGGGTCAGAGTGGATCTGGAGTTACTTTAAAGATTCTCAGAGAATTGTCTTTATTCCAACTGTTTATAGCTCCTAGGAAGCTATGAAATTAGGGCTAAATTAGGGCTTTGCCAGGGAAAAGTAGTATTTGTTAAAAACTGTTGTTTGACAGCACTTGCTTGAGAGCAAACAAAAAATAGGACAAACAAATCTTCTAAAGTGTTTAAAGAAAAATCAGAGGAATGAGATGTCCATAAGGAAGCTTTGCACAAATCAAGCATATTGGAAATATAGAAGGTTTTATACAGATATGGCATATTTTCAGGGGTTTGAGAATGCTTGGTGCTGTCTGTGTGCCCAGAAATGAGCTAAGGCAGCCCCACAGTGTCACCTGAGGGGAGAAGAAATCCTTCTTCAAGAAGAATGACACACAGTTCTTTCATAAGTGTTTCCAAAAAACTGAGCAGAAAGGAGCAGTGCTTCTGACCTCATTCCAAGATGTCAGTATTATTTTGACAGCAAAACTAGACAAAGACAGTAGAAGAAAGAGAAACTACAGATTAATGTCTGCAAAAAAAATCACAAAAAAACAAAAAAGCTGGATGTGGTGGTGCACGCCTGTAATCCCAGCATTTGGGAGGCTGAGGCAGGAGGATAGTTGTTAGTTCGAGACCAGCCTGGGCTACAAAGTGAGCTCAAGGGCAGCCTGAACTGCATAGCGAGACCCTGTCTCAAAAAAAAAAAACCCCCAAAAAAACAAAAAAAAAACAGATTAATGTCTGTCCTTTATGAATTAGTCCATTTTTCAGTGATGGACACAATGCCTGAGATTCACGAGCTAAAGAAAGAGAAGTTTATTTGGTTCAAGGTCTGTTGGCTTCAAGGGAGGGACACCATGTAGGAAGTGTGTGGTGGACAAGCATGCCTAGCTCATCGTGGGCAAGACACAGAGAGAGGAGTTCCAGAGAGGAGGGAAGACACACGGACTGTGTACCTCATCACCGCCCACACACGGCTGGGAGTGTGCTCTCTGGGGCCTGCTGTGGGTCTCAAACCAATCAAGTTGAAACTGCACCCTAAGCCCCATACCTTTTGAATATCAGTTTAAATATACTCAACAAAACCTTAGCAATTTGAATGCAGCAAAATTCAAATTAATTATACACTACTAATGATCAAGCATGATTCCTTTTAGCCATGGAAGACTGGCTCAATACATAAAACATTTTATGTAATATTCCATGTTTGTATAATAAGTACAAAAACCAAGCATTATTATCTCATTATACACAGAAAGAGAATTTGATAAAACAAGTGTTCTTACACTTTTTAAAAGTCCAACATATTAGGAACAGAAGATATGTTCTTTATGAATTTTTAATGTAATACAAGTACATATAAAAATAAAAGCATCTTTCTTACTTCAGTGAAAAGTAAAACAAAATTTTATAACAAAATAGAGACTAACAATGGTTAATATATTGCGTATCATGAGCTTAAGAGTTGCTGAAATGCTACTTAGAGTACAAGTCATAAAAGTTGATTTTCTCTTACAAAGAAGAAGCAAATAAAAGACCAAAACATTCTCTTCTGTGAGCCAAAGAAACTAGCATAGCGAACAAATTAGAATTTTGAAACGATGGAATAGCTAATTTGAGGAGTGATTTGAACTTCTACCACCTTCTTGTTCTTTTATTTTCTGTTTCTCTCTTTCCCTCTCCCTTTCTCCCTATCACTCTCTCTCTAGGGAGAGTGGGAGAGAGTTTCTCGTCAGAGATAAACCACAGGGTATTTAAGCTTGTGTGTTTGACTTAATTCACCTAACACTATGTTCTCAAGGTGCGCCCATTTTCCAACGAATGCCACAAGTTTCTTTCTTCATGGCAGAGTACTCCATCATGTGTAAATACCACATTTCCTGTGTCTATTCACCTGCTGGTGGAAAGATAGCCTATTTCCAAGACTTAGCTATTGTAATTTGTTCTGCTATAAACATGAGTATGCATGTATCCCTGTAATACGATGACTTTAATTCTTTTCAGAAGATACAAAGGTCAAATGAAATTTCTGTTTTTATCGTTTTGAGAACTCTCGACCCTGACTTCCACAGTGGTTGTACTGGTTTCCATTCCCACCATTTAAAAGAGTTCCTTTTCCCCATATCCTCACCAACATTTATTATTATTTGATTTTTTATGATAGCCATTCTTTGTGGGGTAAGATGGTATCTCAGTGTAGTTTTAATTTTCATTTCTCTGCTGGCCAACAATGCTGAACATTTTTTCATGTTTTTATTAGCCATTTATCCCTAGAAATGTCTTTGCATTTAAGTTGTCCATATTTTGACTGGGTCTTTGAATTTGGGGTCTCTAATTTTTTGAGTTCTCCATATATATTCTACATGTTAGTCCTCTATCCTATGAATAGCTGACAAAATTTTCTCTCTCATTCTGTAGGTTGTCTTTCACTGTGTTGGTTGTTTCGTTTAGTGTGCAGAAGCTTTTCAATTTGATGTGGTTCCATTTGTTGATTCTTCATATTACTTTTTGTGTCACTGAGGCTCTGTTCAGAAAGTCCTTGCCTCTGTCTTCAAGAGTTTTACCTACTTATCTTCTGGCAGATTGTTTCTATTTTAACATTTAGATCTTTGATCCATTCTGATTTTAGTTTAGGTTAGATCTACATGTGGATAGACAATTTTCCCAGCATCATTTATTAAAGAGATTATATTTTCTCCAGTATATGTCTCTTGCCCCTTTTTCATATATCAAATAGCTGAATGCGCCTGGGGTTGTTTCTGCTTCCTCTCTTTGATGAATGGAGGATTAATTTTTAAACCCAATAATATTTTGTGATAAAAGATTGAAAGCTTCCACCCTGACATCAGGAACCATTTATATTCCACATTTTACTGTGGACACCAGTGAGTGCAATTTGGCATTTATTTATTTTACAAAAGCATCTCAGTGAAAGAAAGAAAACAATTTTTAATTGCATACAATGTGCTTCTGTATAAAAAAAATTCAAGAAACCAGCTAGGAGAAAAATCAGAATAATGAGTTCTCCAAAGCTGTAGGATACAAGATTAATACAGTGGTACCTCGGTTCATGGTCTTAGTTGTTTCACAACTCTGGTCACTGAACTGAATTGGTTGTGAACTGAACCACATTTTCCCATAAGGTTCAGTGTAAATAAGCTTAATCCATTCTGAACCACATTTAATTTTTAACTGCAAAAATGTGAAACAAATACTCTACAGAATGAAGAAAAAGAACACTGACCTTGTTTTGAGGTGATGTCTGGCCTGGAGGAAAGGAAGGTGGGTGGGAGGAGGTTATTGTTTGGAGGAAGAGTCCCCTTCCATAACGACATCAGGGAGATCTTCTTAGGGGTTTTCTCTCTACTCCTTTTCTTAGCTGCAGCAAAAATTTTAACGAAAAGTCTGTCTAAAGTCACCTGATTCTTTTCCTGTGCTGTGTAATGCTCTGGAATGAGAGACTATGTTATATATGGTTCAGCAGATTAAACTCTGTTGATTACAGTTATGTTGGGGTGGTGCCTCTCAAAGAAGTCCTGGCACTCGTTTCATCTTTCAGTAATGGATTTCGTCGCATCACTGCTGACCTCCTTCCTTCCCTCCTCTTCCTCAGTGGATGCTCCTCAACACGTGCTTCTGCCGCTCTCTCTGGAGTTCAGCAAATCCTTCCATCAGCAGCTGCTCCTCGTGGTCCTCAGCCAGCTCCTCGATGAGGTCCAGATGCATACTCTTGCCCGTGGACAGTTTCCTCCACCACCTGTGGATCAGACCCTTTAAAGTCACATTGTGACGCATTCTGGCCATTGTTTCCCCCAGGCCAAGTTTAAGGTCTGGTGGGTGACATCTTTCCAGGCTTTGTCAGTGAGGTTGATACCGTGGAGAACACTGAAATTTTTATTCCAGGACTCTTTCAGATTAAAAGTGTCTCCAGTGACATTGAAATACCTGGTGGAGAGAGCGCTTTGTGAACAGCTTCTGGAAGTTGCAGATCGCTTGCTGGTCCGTGGGCTGCAGAACAGATGTCATGTTGTAGAGAGGAGCTTGACCTTTATGAAGTCATACTCAGTGTCCAAATCATCCACAGAAGCTGATGGGTGTGCTGGAGCACTGTCATCAGAAGAAGGCACCTTGTGGGCAGTTGGTTGTCACAGCTCACATAGCCATTCCATGAACAGTTCAGTGTGACTCACAGTTCCCGTGTGACCGAAGCTGTTACGTTGGCCCTCCACATGACAGGCGGGCTGCCCTCTGTCCTTGTTCACATTCTATTCCTCAAGTGCAAAAGGGTCTGGAAAGGGTGCACCACTACTGGCTTAGTCGTCAGATCAGTGCTTGTGTTCCAATGTAGCAGAAGAGACTGTGTGACCTTCATGGGCTTGTGCCCTCGGAGTGCCCTTTCTCACTGCATGATATGGGTTGTATTTGGCATCTTCTTCCAGAACTGTTTCTTTACACCTGAACACTTTTGTGCAGTACAGTCTCCAGCCTTCATGAACTGCTTCAATTCTTTCTTGGGAGCTTTCTGCAGAACTAGAAGCCTGACCAAGTCTTATAGCATTGTTGATGCCACTTCTTTTGTGGAATTTATCAAACCACCCTCTACTGGTTTTAAATTCATCACTTGTTGCACTCACAGAGGGGTTTCCCTGCAGGAGAATACTGTGCAGGTTCCTGACTTTTTTCACATGTCTGAGCCTCACTAAGTCAATCACCAACCAGCTGTTTCTCATTCAGCCACACTAAGTAAAGATTTTCCCCCTCTTTCTGCTCTGTTTGGTTAACATTGTGACTACTTTGTGACATCAGCTCCTTTGAGGGCATCTTTGTTCTCCAAAATAGTCGAGATTGTAGACTTTGCTGTCTTGTACTCTGAAGCCAGATCAGTCACGTAAATACCACAGTCGCGCTGTTCTGCAATATTCTTCTTGGAGTCAGTGTTTATTTTCTTCCACACCTTCTTGCCATTCTTGCTGTGCACTTTCTTTTCACTTTCGTCATTGCTGTGCACACTCTTGTCGCCTTCCTTACTGCTCTGCACTTCTTTCCACGATCACGCTTGCTCTCACTCTTGTGAACTGTGCTGGGTGGCGTACTACTGTACAGTATGTGCTAAAAAGCACACAGAAAACTTTGCAGCAAGCTTGCGCAGGTCTGTCTGTGACTGTGATCTCAACCGGAGGAAACCACAACTATGTGTGAGAGCAGGGAAGGGGGTCCCACTGATGTTCATGCAGGGAACGTGGCGACAGTTGGTTCGTCACCTGCTGTGGAGTTCCGCGAGTAGAAAGAAAATCGTACGGAACACTTCCGTTGGTGGGCCAAGTTGTCTGTGAACAGAGCGGTTTGTGAATTGAGGTATTACTGTATACAAAACAGAAGTACATTTTCAGTGACTAATCTGAAATTAAGAAAATAATTTCATTTTACAATAGTATCAAAAATAATTAGAAATAAATTGAACAGAAATGAAAACATTTTTACTGTGAACTGTGAAAGATTACAGAAATTAAAAGATGTAAAATGGAATGAAAATCTGTGTTCGTGGGTTGAAATATTTAGCACTGTCAGCATAGCTACACCCCTAAGTTGATCTCTGGATTGAATATAACCATTATTAACCTTGTACCTCATCCTTTTTTCCCCGAGAAATTAACAAGCTGCTACAAAAATTTGTATGGAAATTTTAAGCAGTTCAGAACACCAAAAAGGTTCTTGATAGAAAAGAGGAAATTTAGAGGATTTCCAACTTCACTATTTCTGAATCTGCTGCAAAGATGCAGTAATTAGGACAGCTTGGCCCAAGCACAGGATTGACACTCACATAATTGGAATAGGACTGAGCGTCCAGAAAAAAATTCTTACATTTTTAGCCAGTTGGATTTAGTAGTTCATTGGGTGGGATTCCCTTACATAAACTTATCATCTTTCTTTCTACCCTATTGTTAAAGAATGTTTGGTTTCTTTGGCTATTACAAACTAAAATTTATAAAATTACTTTCTGAGCCCAGAAAATAGGCACACATTTGCTACCTGCCATAAATACACAAGAAATCTTGATGTATCAATTGAATATTGTTACGGTTGATACATTGTGTCAATTTGGGGAGTCTGGAGGTTTAGCTCAGTAACTCAGCAGTTGTAGATATTGGGGTGAAAAAGACATGCCCTTACCCTTCTGGTATGTTGTTTATTGTGTTAATTTGGGAAGTTTAAAAGGTTAACTGTGATTCAGCAGGAAGCCGGGTGCTTACTTTGTATACATCCTGAGCCTGTGGAAGAGGAGGGCATGGAGACTGTGTGAGAGCTACACGCCCCCTGGGTGGGGATAGGCTGTTTACAACGTAAGGGAAGAGAAGAGGCTGCTTGTAGCCGTTCTTCCCTTTTGCTCTGGTTGTTTTTGCTGTGCTCTGCTGCCCTGAACAGTTTGCCCTCTGCCATGTGCCACTCTGCCTCTGAACCAGCCAAATATGGACTGAAACCTCCACAAACTGTAAGCTAAATAAACCTTTCCTTCCTTCATTTTGGGTGTTGGGTATTTTGTCTCAGCAACGAGAGAAAAGTAACCAAGACAAATATCAACACAAAATTATACTACATAATATGAAAATATAACTGTGAAGTCATTAATGTAAATCTAAAATATGAAAATCATTTAATTTATGCTTTTTTGCCTTTTAAAATGTAGGGGAAATGTTGATTTTCTTGCTTTTTAAATAGTTTAGAAGACTTAGGCTTCCAAGTATCTGCCAGTGTTAGTCTAAATAGATCATTAAATTTTCTGTTCATATATTTTTATAATATGCAGTTAATTTTTAAAAACGTTATTATTAAAGCTATTTTTAACAATGGTTGTCTCAGATGTGATGATATTATTAAGTATTTTGTTCCCTTTTCTTACCTATATACTCTGTTTTTATTTTTATGGGTACGTGTTTGCAGCATATATTGATTACATGTATTGTAGAGAGTTGGTACATGTACATAATATCCTAATTCTTTATATGTCCCTTTTCCCTTCTTACCCTTCCTCTTTCCCATCCTTCTATATATTCTAAAGGTTCTAAGCTATATCAAAATTTTATACTCTATCTCAAAAATTTCAATAGTGCATATTAGTTACCCAGAGTAGTGTGTTTCATTTGGCGTATTTACAGTGCTGGGGATCGAACTCAGGACCTTGTGCTTGCCAGGCAGGGACTTATTCCACTGAGCTGTATCCCCAGCCCCTCACTCAGCATATTTGTACATGCATATATGCTTTCATTATTTTCACCCTCTGCTACCTCCTTCTGTCTTCTTTCCTTTTTTCACCTGATTCCCTCCTCCAGGAGACTCCCTTCTACTTTTTTATTATAGCAAAATAATATTCATGTAAAATATATATATGCACATATGTATCATGTTTTTTGTCCATTCATCTGTTGACAGGCACCTAGAATGTTTCTATAGCTTAGCTGTATCAGCTGTGCCACAGTAAACATGCATACGTATCAGAAACCCTGCAGTGAGTCCCCAGTTTCCTGGAGTGTTATGGAACATGGCAAAAAATGAGAGAGACAAAATGGTGACATATCAGGGAATTGGGATGAACAGTTGTTCGTGGGGAACAAAAGGTCACAAGGCAGCCAGAACTTCGGTATTTATTGATTGAGGAAAAAGAAGAGAGGAAAATGGTGATTGGATGACTCTGAGAGAAGTGGTATCTTACACTAATGAGGGTGTTTATGTTGATGAGGATGATGGGAAGAGACAGCAGGTTGCAGGGAGTTTTCACTTTCCAGTCTGGCTCAGAGGGCAGGACAAGGACAGCCTCAGACGTCTCCTAGATTCAATTTATAATCTGTGGTTCCCAACACTTGCCCCTTTCTGTTTTTATAATTGTAGTTGTTGAAACATTGTGACTTGAGGTTGGACAGGTCTAGGAATTTTAGGTATGGTGCCTCCTGCAGCAAATTAAGCACAGAAGTAAAGGACACAAACATGTTAATATAATCAATCCAGTGTGGAATACAAGATGAACCTGGTGGCAGCAGACTTCAGCATGGGTTTGGGGATTTCCTCTCTCTATGGCCATGTGTTATGGGAAGGCATCCAAGAGGATGTTTTATGACCTGTTAATGCACAGGCATATCCTCATCCCCATGTGATTATATGTATTGGGCCATCTCATTTTCTCTTTGGACATTTTTAATAGGATCTGTGTTCTACACATGCTCATCAATTTGTCCTTTTGCCAGTGAAGTTTTGATAGAATATATTTACTTTTGTACGTGGGTTTTAAAAATATATGTTTTAAAGTGGTAATATCTTATTTTCTCTGGGTAGCTGTATTTTCCCCTTCTGTTTTTGTAATTATGTTTTTAAAGAAAGGGGAGTATGTGGGTATAGTTTTTTGTTTCTGTGTTTAAAGCCTGGCCTTTAATGAATGTGTCTTTGGCTATAATTGTCTTTTGTGTGGAAGGCTCAGCCCTGTCTTAACTGCCTAAAATGTTCCTAACTAGCTTAGCTGTCTATATTTTTTTTTCTGAAACGCTATTACTAACTGCAGTTAGGGGAGAATGGGTATAAAGTCCATCTTAACTGCCTCCAGCTGAGAAGGGTCAGTGAAAGGGGAGACCTAGGTCAGGAGCCTTCTCCAGATAGATACTATCTTGGACCCAGATACAAGACATAGTGTAGTTTAGCAGTTATGAATGCTTACATATTTTATTGTAATTTATTCTTAATAATGGCTAAGAGTGATCAATTACTGGTGTAGCTGTAAAGTGCCAGCAGGGTTAGTGATTGGAGTCCCTTCCTGTATCTAGTGTATTGTTATGACATTGTTTTATATATCTTTTGGTAATACTTTTCTGGATGCTCAAGACCAACTTAAATTGAGACCTGTATAAAATTAACCTCTTGCTATTTGTCAAGGTCAGTTAAGTCTCCTCAGGATTTATCTTGGAACCATGCATGGAACCTCTCAGTTCTTCTGTCAGCATCAGCCATCAGGATGAGTCATGGCCTTTGCTGGACCAGTTGCTTTCCATGAAAGCAGGGAAAGCTTTTCCCAGTAGTGGCCCTCCTCTGGCAACTGTTCACTGTGTTACTGTCCCCTGGGGCTAGAAGTCTCCTTGGTCAGGAGGTTCAGTGCCTCACCAGAGCTGTAGGCTATCACAGAAAAAGTTCCCTTATGTCCTGGGTCCTTGTTGACCTTGGAGGGCCAGAGCCACAGTATTGGGTGTCCTCTTAGCCCAGTTACTTTTCTATCTTTGGTGTCCGAACTTCAGTTGTTGAACACCCAGAAGAGAAGATCAGTGACATTAGCACTGTAGTGGCAGCAGTGAGCTTACTCATTCTTTTATTTGGATATAAAGCATTTTGAAATATAAAGCATAGCCAGAGGATTGGTATTCCTTACCACCTACTGTTGTTCTAGGTGATCCCTAATTTGTTGTCCTTTAATGGGATGTCATTGGAGAAATTTATGAAATTACCTAGACTTCAATGCCTAAGCATCTCTAAGTGTAGTAACACATGTATAATAAAAATACCACAGAAGCCTTTTTAAAAATTATTTTTTGACAGGTGGTCTCATGTTGGTTTGGACATTTGCCTCTTATTACAAGTAGCTAAAGCACAACAGAAAGGCTGATATCTGAACCTAAAAGAAAAATCTTGTCACTATAATAATAGTTTTACATTTTAGAAGACCTGTACATCTGGAAGGCATGAGTACATTTAATACCACATGAGATTAACAATAATGAATTGTCATAACCATATGGAAATTTTTATTTCTTAATTTAGCTTTATACCAAGAGCATCTTTTAATGAGGAAACCTTATTTTTTTATAGAAAACTTAACCTTTGGTGATGACCATTGTAAACATATTGCAATAATATATTTAACAGTGCTTATTGGGGTGTCTCCTATAAGGCTATGGGAACCACAGGTGCCCCCTTCATGACAAAAGCTGGAATAAGATTTTTCCAGGGAGCTGCTCCTTTATTCACCAAGGGGAGTCCTGTCCTACAGCTCCCTCGCCCTAAGAAAGAGATTTCTACTTAACTATCTCAACAATTTTTTATGACCTATGCGAACCAGATCATATCAATTAACACATTATTTTGACCATTGAAAGATTCTCAAGTCATTGTACAGACCATAGTATACATTATGTACATTAAAACCAATTTTTACATCATTTTGACCAGGTGACAACTTGGGTAGAAGCATGTGTTTAATTTTGATGACATTCATCTATATGCCACCAAAAATGCACAAAGAAGAAAAATGATTGAGCTCAAAACCAACAGCTCTTTACTGTTTAGACAGACAAACAAATATGCACAGACAATTTGTTTAAAATCAGAATGTACTCAAATATATTTCGCCAATTTGAATTGTAATAACTATTTTTCTATTTTTATTTTGTAATTACATATAGACTAATCAGAACTTTTTGTAGGTCAATTAAAAGAGATCTTTTATGATAAGAATAAAAGCAATAAAAGCTGTTTATAATCCACTTTTTTGGTGATGCTTTATAGTTGTATTTTATTTTTTCTTAAGAGTTTTGGCATTTCTGTGCCCTCTTCCTTCACAAGCGACTGGCTTTGTGATCTTTACACCTTCTATCACCTGTTTGAAGCTTTGTATTTTTCTAACAGCATTTGTGGGATCCCTTTGTGAAAGACTTAGTATAGTTTGACTAATATTGACTTCAGGAGTCCCACTGTAAAGGATCCCAGAATTTAAGCATTTCTCCCACTTCAGCCTCTCCCGTAGCTAGGACTACAGGCACATGCCACCACGGCCAGCTCAGCTGAGGGAAGCATGGAAGCTGCTTCTCTGTTACACAGCTCTGTCCCTGGCCTGCTGCAGCCACTTCTTCTCTCTGGCACAGGTCCCACACCCTTGCCACTTCTGTTGCTGCCATCCCCAAAGACAGTTGTGCCACCATCTTGGGCATGCTGCGTTAGTCTCTAAAAATTCTGAAGGTGATGGCCAAGAGTCTCTCTAAGGGTCTCCTCAGTATATTGCCTTTGCTGTATAGTGCAAAGGCCCCTGTTGAAAGCAAACATATGTTAACTGCACACAAGTCCTATGGCAAGATTTGCCTGACTTCTTAGGAATTATGAACACAGGGAAATTTCATGGTCTAATAGAATGTTTTAAATGTCTTTTTTATTCGTTCTGACACCAGCAATTTCAATCTTTGTAACTTCTCCTTACTTAGAGGCCATAGATGACCCATACTGGCTCATAACTTTGCCTTGGGTTTCATTTTGTTTGTTATCTCCTGATTTCTCTAACAAGTGCTGTAAAACTGAACCCAGCTTTTCAGCGTTAGGTATTTTTTTTTTATTGTTGGTTTCAGATTAGCAGTCTGATGTCCGAACTGCAAGGGCTTCAGTGCAGAGCAAATAAGACTTAAGGTGGTAAACATGTTGGGAGAGATCAATTCTCTCCTATTCTACATGGTGTGGAGGTTTTACTTTCCCAGAATTCTAGGCCTAGAGCTCCTGCCTACAGGAACCTAGGATAGTACTTATTTCCTGGAGCATTTGGATGGCACTACCACTTGGTAATGTGCATTTTGCCTTTTAAAATGAGATTTTAAAGAAAGTCTGTAAAGGGAGAGACTGCCCTATGTTTTAATCCCAGGGAACTGTTCTACTCATGCTGAGAGCTCTTACCTTAGCTCATGTTGAAAGTCTCTGAAATCATCATTCGAGGTTCGAACACAGTTGTAACATTCCGAGTAAATGCACCAAGCAGGCAGGAACGCTGTGGGCTTAGGCCATCTTGGACGCCAGTTACTGGGTACCCCTGCAGTGAATCCCCAGTTTCCTACAAGATGTTATGGCACATGGCAAAAGGAAACAGCAAGAGACAGCGTGGTGATGTAACAGGGAGTTGGGATGAGCATTGTTCATGAGGAACAAGAGGCCGCGAGGCAGTCAGAACCTCAGTATCTACTGACTGAGGAAAATAGTGAGGGGATTATCCCATGATCAGAGGGGGTGATAATCTTATGCTAATAAGTCTTTATGTTGAGGAGGGCATGGGGAGCAATGGCAGGTTCCAAGAGGTTTTACCTTCCAGTCTGGATCAAAAGGCAGGACAAGGATGGCCTCAGACGTTTCCTAGGCTCAGGTAAGTATCCCAGTAGCAAACTGACTTTAGTTCTTTAGAGAATGAACTGAGGGTTGGTGTGGCTGAATCAAATGCTAGCTCTAGTTTTTAGCTTTGTGCAGAACTTCCGTACTGATCTCCATAGTTAGCCAGTTATTTTTTTAAGGGTCCGAGTCAATTCAATGGAGAAAAGAAAGATTTGGCTTTAGTTTTCCTTGGAAAGGGTAGTAGCAATACCTGTCTGATAGGGTTGTCATATGTGTGCCAAAGGGGATGTTTTTAAGCACTTGGGTTAGAGTCTAACGTATCTTCAGGGGTCACTTATTACTGCTGTGTGATCTTGGGCAAGCCAGTTAATCTCTTTGCGCTTTCAGACTTGTCATGTGTAAGATGAGTGTACTCATGCCTTTCTTATACGAGTAGCCTGACAGTTAGAAGCTCAATAACTGCTCCTTCCTGAAGGGCTTAGGTCTGACACAACCATCTTTTTATGTGTCTTGTGGGGCTAGGAAAGACTGATTGTCTTTCTTTACTTTTCTTGGCATTTATTTTTTCTTCTGATTATAAAAGTGATGTATTTTTAAATTCAGAGAAAGGATATGAGCATGCTTGTGCTAAACTGTGAAAACCAGTTTTCTTTTAGTGAGTGGGAGGAGGAAATATATATCTACATTTTGACTGTTATTGTGCTTGTGTACTGTATAAATGTTTTATAACCACCAATACTACCTTGAAAGTTAAAGAATTAAAACTATATGTACACTGTAAAGCAGTATTAATATCCCTTCGTTATTTCTTAACGGTTCCAAAAAATACTCTGTAGACAGTAGTTACCAGAATGCTTCCATGAAAAAGGAAGATATAGGGTGCTAGGTCCCACTGTCAAATAATTTTAGAAATACATTTTAAATTCATTTGTTCTTCTCAGAGTCGTTCATAACAAGTCCTAAGAAAATGAAAAGAGAAAAGTACCCTACGAAATAAACGGATCCTAGCCCAAATAATCTCAATACTAGCCAGTACTGCTTCTCATGTGACTCCTGTTTGCTCATGAGGATGCATCTTGTGGATCACCTGCTCGTTATACAGTTAATGTCACACACAGTTTGGTACTGGCAGAGTGCAGGGGAGGAAGCCTGAGTTCTCAGACTATTCTTTCCACCCCAGTCCACCCTTCCAAACCCCTCAACGGAAGTCCTCAGTAGCACAGCAGTGGTGTCTGTTGGGAATGGAATGGGCATGCTACAGAAACTGAGTTTTGACCAAGCTGTTGAATCACCAATCAGAGCTCAGAAGAAAAAGATTGGCAGTGATTTTTTGGTGGGGATTTAGGTGATAACTAAGAAACCCTGCAAAGCATCACACAGACTTACTGGTTTCCTCAAAAGTCTTGAGATGAATTTTTTAGCTCAATTTTTTGTTTAAGTGTAATTATGGATCGTTATGTGATAGCAAGATACAATTCGGAGACATAGCTATACCTCTCCCCACTTTTCCTCCAAAGTAAGATCTCATAAATATCATAGCCAGGATAGTGACATTGATACAGGAAAGAAGCATCCTTCCCGCCTCCACAGGAGCCTTCAGGTTGCCTCTGTGTACGCATTTCCCTACTTAACTGATGTCAGCCACTAATCTATATTTTGTACCTTTAATTTTGTTCATTCCTGAATATTATTCAAAGGAGACCACACTGAATGCATTCTTTTGGAATTGGTTTTTCCACTCAACATAACTTTATGGAGATTGATACAGATTTTTGTACATATCAATGAGTGTTTCACTTTTATTGCTAGGTAGGAGACCATGTTATTATGATCAAAATAATAGGTCCCTTTAAAAAGCTGTTTATATCCTATTCCCATAACCATTATATATGTTGCTTCACATGGCAAAGAGGGATTTCAGGTTGTGATCAAACTAAGATGGGGAGATGTTTGTGGATTATCTCTACTGATGCGGTGTATTCAAAGGTCAGGAGACGACAGAGTCAAGAAGGAGCCGTGAGAAATAACGAGCTGGAGTGTTGTATGTAAGACGGACTTGACCTGGCCCTGCCCGCTTTGGAGATGGAAGGCCAAGACCAGGCCTCCGTGACTCAGAAGGCCTCCGAAAGCCGGAACACATTGGTATTTCCTCTTGTGCTGTGTCAGTCCTGAGCGTGGGCAGTGAGCAGGCAGATCTGGGTTCAGATCAATGCTACCTGTGTGACACTAGGTATATTGTTCTATTTTAGTTCTGTTGCTCTCATGAAATAACCTGAGGCAGGCTAACTTTATAAAGATTCAGAGTTTACTGAACTCACTGATTTGGAGGCAGTGCAGGCTCTGGTGTGGGTTCAATATCAAATATGCGGGAGAAAGGATCAAATTTCAAAACAGGAAGCCAGAGAAAGCTGAGGAGGGCCAGGCACAGGCTTTTATAAAACCTGCTCGTGCAAGAAATCACTGCAGGACACCAGTGTTCCCCTCCTAGGCAGTGACCCCAAAGACCAGAAGACTTCTCTTTAGAGTCCACTGCTTACAGGTTTCATCAGTGCCATATCACGCTGGAAACCAAGCTCCCAGTGCATGACCCTTGGGGAGGGACTATATCTGAACTGTTCCCTTGGGTGGGTCCTAAAGCTTACTGCACTTCCATTTCCTTACGCACATTTGGGGATGATAATACCGCCTTACCTGCTTTGCAATAGCAGCAGTTTTTATACAGGGGTCTTATGGTGTGAAGTGCATATGTGTTTACCTTTAATTATTGCTGTGGTGGAGTATCACAGTACGTGAGGTAGAATATGTAAGAATGTGTTTGGAGTATTAGAATTTCTCATGCTTGTTAGTGGCTCCCTTGATTTCCTGTAATTGAACTACCTTACTAAATATAAATGAGAGTATCTGCTTCTTCCACGTGTGGTCATCCACAGTGCATAGAATCCTTTCTGCTCTTTGCTGAGTGAAATAGGAGTTCATCTCACAGGTGCTTACTAAGCATCTGCTTTGAGCAGGCAGGTTTTCACTCCTCTGGCCTTCTGGTGTTTCTCTGTCGTAGTGGGTCGTGAGGTTTGCAGGTGGGCAGGAGTGTCAAAAATGAACGTGCAATGGGAAATACAGCCATGAAGAGGGAGACCTTATTTGAAATCCCATTTGGGGTTGGTTTGGGGAGAAGCAGAAGGAAAATACACTGAAGCTATAAATGAGACACTAGCGGCACTCTCCACTGGGGAGAAAGTCTCCGAGCAACAGGGGGTTTCTCACTCTGCCCCTCAAGGCCAAGCACAGTTTAATCAGTACCGGAAGCCAGCCCTGCGCCAGCAGCCCCTGAGGACATCGGCCTGATAAGGGCTTTCCTTTCCTCCGTGCTCACATCAACCTTATTTCATTTACATTCAAAACACTTTTAGATTTTTTTTTCTTTTTGGTACCAGGCATCAAACTCTCGGCCTTGTACTTGCCAGGCAGAACTAAAGCATAAAAAAGAACTGTGGCACTTATACCCATTTTCTTTAAATGTCTGCCTGTGTTGTATTATTTTGCACCAACAATGGATCTGGAACGAATTTCCTTTTAAATAATAAGCCAGAGGTTAGAATAAACCACTGCTTATCTAAATTAAAAATTTAATGACAACCAAATGGCATTCTTGCCAGATATGAAGGAACAAAGGGGAAATAACCCTTTTGTGTCCCAGATAAACGATGTCAATTGGAATACCTCTTTCGTTACATAAAAGTATTGTGCACTTGACATTGTTATGTGAAGAAATACCCACTGAATATTAACCTATTTGGAGGAAAGCTTTTCATTTATGCCTAGTTGGAATGACATTGTTCTTATCCTGATATTCTTCTTCCACACAGTGCACAGAATATATTACTTCCTCAAATAGAAGTTCGTGCTCATCTTGAACTTGCCCGAGGTTCCTCTTTGAAGTCTCCAGTTTGCTTATAACAGCTGCCACGGACTTTCTTTCTCATTTCCATTCTTTCCCTTCTTCCCTCGTCCTCTTTTTCTCCCACCCCTTTTCCTTCTCTTCTGGCTCCTGTTCTTTCTCCCCCTCCCTTCCTTGTCACTTTAACACTCATGTTCATCACAATAATTTAATTGTCATAATTTAAAGAAAAACAACCTGGGTATGGTGGTGCACACCTATAATCCCAGCACTTGGGAGGCTGAGGAAGGAAGATTGCTGTGTGTTCGAGGTCATGCGGGGCTACATTGTGAGACCCTGTCTTGAAACAAACATACAAACAAACAGAAACAACCCCCCCATAACACTAGAAGAGTTGAAAAGAAATTTTGGGCGGCCTGGTTCTCCACCCTGTCTGAACCTGAGTCTTCTTTCCACTCGTCCACGAATTCCTGCTCTCTCCCTCAAGGTTCCTATATATGAAAACTTCTGAATGGTTTTACAGTGATACGTGTGGATCCTACTGGAGAAGCCTGGAGTGTAGTTCTGTTACATGATTCACTCTCCTTCTACTCTTGCCCTCCTTCTCCCCAAGGATAAAACACAATTTTGTTAAACACATAGTCTCTGCTTCACAAAATGTTATTATCGTGTAATTACTGAATCCCACAAAATAGCCCAATTCTTACATTTGAGAGGAGGGAGATATAAATTGTTTGTCCAGAAGGTAATTACTTTAGTTTTTTTTAAAAAAAATAATGCTTGATAATCTAGCACTCCTGTGCTCTGTTGGAAACTCTGATAGAACCATAGCATCCTCTCCATGGGTCTGAACACCTCTGTTGCCCTCTGTGCTGAACACCTCGGTGCCCCCTATGCCTCCCGGGGTACTCCCTTCATCAGCTCCCAGGGCTACCTGCTCAGTGGCTGCAGGCCCGGCAGTCTTCCCCACTGCAGTCGCCTGGAGCCCCACCCCACCTGTCCTGGGTTGATGCTGTTCCCTCGGTTTCTCAGCCTTTCTGTTTGGGTGGAACCTTTTCTCTAGAGACTCCCTGAAGAATGTTGCATGCAGGGGATGTTTTTGAAACCACAAATGTCTAACAAATGTCTTTCTTTTACCATTCTGGGCTGGAAATGATTTCCCGAAGAGTTGCACCAACATTTACCTACTCCCAGTACAGATTCAGCTTTGCTAGTGGACCAGTTCTCTGCTGTCCTTTCTTATGCTCCCTTAGGACTTGTCTCTTGCTAAGTCCCCTTGACTTTCAGCCACAATTATGCCTACATCCCATCTTCTAGAATGCTGTGATGATGGCTTCTTGTTCTGTTTTGTTTTGTTTTGTGCCAAGGATTGAACCTAGGACTACTGCATACAAAGTACCTGCTCTAGTGTTGATCCCATACCCAGCCTCAAAGAGATGTGGACTTGCTATTTTGTGCTCCTGGGGTTCAAACTAGGGCCTTGCACATGTGAGGTGAGCACTCTCAGTCTGAGTTATTGCCCCAGCCTGCTTTACATTTTATTGTATTTTGGTTTTATTTTATTTTATTTTGAGACAGAGTTCTGAGATGATGGCTGTGTGCCACCACACCCAGGTCTTTTTAAAATTTAAACATTTAAGTCATCTTAACCTGGTCATTCCTCTTAGTAGCCCAGCAGACTCGACCTGTGTCGGGGAGATGGGAAGGTGCACATGTGACCACATGGGCTACAGTCTCAGCAGGTTCCAGAGTTCTACTCTCCGGTCACCCTTGCCGCCTTTCACGCTTTTGACTGTGCTCACCAAGACTGATCTCAGATGAACGGAAACACCACTCTCCCCGCAGAGATTCTCACTGCCCCCAGATTAGATATGAGCTCCTCAGCCTGCAGCCCGCGTCTACCAGCCCTTCTGCATCCCCCCACTTCTCTTTTATTCTCTAGCCAAACTGAAGAATTGTAGTTTTCTAGACAGTTCAAATTTTGCCAAAGATTTTGCAAAGTTATGTTGCCATCTGTCTTAAGGCAAACTTTGCTCAGTACAGTGGGTTAGTGGGCCTTGCCTCTCTTACCCTGTCCATGAGGAGGACAGTTCACAGCAGGACTGTGGAGGTCTCTGGCTGTCTCTGTTGCACTGGGCTGTCTCCTGTGGGGAAATGACTGGCCCCTCACACATGGTTCCCCTCAAGGCTACTTGGCAACACCTCAGCAGTGGGTTGCCCTGTACTTCAGTTATTGGAGGGGTAGAAAGAAGGAAATAGCGTAAGAACCCACATTCATGTCAGCAAGCAAATTTTTTGTCTCTGAACATAGAAGAAATCAAACTGTTGGACTTGCCAGTATTCCAAAATGAGTTTCCATTTTAAACATTTTCAAATGTAAAGAAAGACTATAAGAATAGTAAAATATATATCAGTAAACCTTTTACCTAGGCTAGCTAATTATGATTTGACAAGCTTATCATCTCTCTTGCTATGAACACACACACACACACACACACACTCTTTTGATAATTCTTTGAAAATAATTTGCAAATATCACAACATATCAGCCCAGTATATTTTACCTTACCATCTAAGAGGGACTATATTTTCCTACCTACTCATAATACCAATAAGTCAAAGTTATCATTTAGTATCCATCTCTCAGTTGTATTTGAAATGTCTTTTAGAACTATACTCCTTTAATCTAGGAATCAAAGATCACACCTTAATATTTGGCTCATTATGTCTCTTTCATGGCTTTGATCGAAGTTGGCACCTTCCTTTTTGATTCATACACTTATTTTTTGTAGATTCTAGGTCTGTTATTTCATAGAAATGTGCACCCACATTTCATAGAATGTACACCCACATTCTGGTTCCTTCACCTTGATTAGATTGAGGTTGGACATACTTTGGGTGGTAATATCTTATTGATAAAATCGTTTTAGTTTGAACATAAATATCAAATGTTGCATTGATTGTGAAAGGTAGTCTTAGCATCATAACGTCTGTGCATTCATTTGCTCCTTGCGAGAGATGCAAGTGACAGTGACGTGTGGGCTTCTTTCCCTGAATGGGAAGTGACAGCTCTTGTGTCAAATGTGAAGCAGTTACAAACAGTCCAAATTCAAAGCAGTAATTAGTTTAGGTCATAAATTTCTTCAAACTGTTTTTTCATACCTTCTCCAAAACATCTAGAGTGGCAAAAGTGCTTCTTAGTATTTTTACTACAACACTTTTAAAAAGAGGAATTCAGAATTTGATGAAGTAGAAACTAATGTTGGTAGGGGTAAATCATGAGGGGAAATCTATTTTCTTCTAGGTTTTTATTTTCCCTTTTGTCCAGCATGAGGCAGCTGGAATGTTGCTTAATAAGAATGTCTTACGAGTGACAGTGTTCTTGTCTACAGTCAGGCTCTCAGTGTTACCTGCCAGGTAACAGAACCCAGCTTCGTTTTTGTTTTCCTCAGTCTTTGCTTCTTTGTCACACGTTTGTAGTTCACAATCATGGCAGACATTGTGGGGAGTGGGTGCATGTGCTCAACACGTTTTTCATCCCCTTCTCCTCCTGTGCCTCCATCTCTTGGTCCTTTTCCCGTTGGAAGAAGCTCTATCTCCCTGCTTCCTAGCATCTGTCTTTTCTTTTGTTGTTTATATTTTGCATCTGGGTACCCCAGTTGTCTGCTAGAAGCTGCCCTCGGCCCCCACTGCAGCACAGTGAACTCCTCTGTGAGGGTTTATTACCGTAGTATCCCGGCCACTGCAACTCCAGAACATTCTTTGCGTTTACATTTTTCCATGTTTGAATATATCAGCCCAGATTCTAGTTTTTGTAATGCTTTTCCACCATAAAATTGTTCCAATATTTGAAGACAGTTCTGAGTCTGGAGAATTTTCTTCTCCAGTTTTAATATTGTCAGCTCCGTTTGCTGTTCCTCCCTTGTCCCCGAGTTCACTTTTTTAGTTCATTCTTTGTGTTCGCTTCCTTTTAAAAATATATGTTCCCATGCTCCCTTTCTCTCTCCGTGTCTCAGTTCCTTCCTCAGACCATAGTTTAGGTTCACCAAACACACAATGTGCAAGTGAAAACCAAGGCAGGCTGCTTGTCTGTAGAGAGCCACAGTCGGGACACTGAGGACAAGACGGCCCAGGATGATCACTCCCTGGAGACTGCAGCATGTGCGTCACACCTACCACAAAGGAGACATTCAGCAGTTCCAGAGAACAAAACAGCAACCTCGGAACGGGAGGAGCGAGCATTCTCTAGGGAGGACAGGCAGGGCGTGAGTCCTGGTGTGAGTGAGAGTCAGAAACACTCAAAGCTGCAGCGTGGGAAAGTGAAGTGTGGCAGGAGAACAGGATGGAGAAGGCAGGCGGGGGACAAAGAGGGTCTCCTGAGCCTGTCTTCATGATTCTACTCATGGTTTTAGGCAGTGGAAAGCTTCCAGAATGATGCTTTCAGAAGGTGTTTCATGAGCAATACATGCTTTCTACATAGAATGTAGGGCTCTCCATAGGATATGGTGCACCTGTTCAACCAATAGCCAGATACACTGAAGTGGAAGAAATAAAATTGAGATAAACTTTCATTTTATCTCAACACTTTTTTTCTGAAATGGTTTTGCTGACTGCAAAATATCAATTATTGCATTTTACTGTTGCTTTTGCTCTTAAAAAAAGAAAACAAAAATCTTAAGAAATGTCTTAACATGGACAGCTCTTTCTTTGAGTTTTAGAGCCATTAGCAAGAAGAGTAAAGACATTTATGTCTCCTCTTTCCAGGCAGGGACTATCTTTGGAGATATCACAAGGGCAAGACCAGAACTTGTAGGAGGTTGTGATAGTCCATGTATTGGGTCATTGTGTGGGGTGTCACCTCTCAGCTCCGTGCACAGCACCCACCCAAGGCATAAGCCAGCATTGGCCACACTTATGATGTCTCAGCACCCTAGCAGATGCTGGCATTGGAGTGCTAAAGCAGATGGCTCCTGCTGTGTCTTGGGGAATGAAGATACTCAACCAAATAGATTTTGTAAATAAAATTACATTTTTATCCAGTGCAACAAAGAAAGCCATTATACCACAGGGTATGCACCTCAGAGTAAAGACAAAGAAATGCTTTGCTCAGCATATTTTTTGAAAGAGATATAGGATGACCCTTAAAGCCTGAAACCCATCCCCATAACACCTGTGAGGACTGCAAGCTGCCACTACAACCTAAAGAAAATCCAGCTCAAATGCAGCCTCGTTCTCCTATAGTTTCCATCCCTAACCGAAGGAGCATAACACTTACTTTTGTCTTAGCATTTCATAAAATGAGTGTGTAAAACTCATATTTACTATTTAGAATATTTCTATGAATGAATTATTAGTCTTAATTGTATGAGTTTTATTATATTAAACAACAAATGTTTAACAAGAAAGGATATCACAAATAAAAGTACTGCATTTTAAATATTTATTGTTTATAAAAAATCAAAATTTTTAACACTGATTAGTTTTTTGGTGTACAAAGTCTAAAAAAGAACAACAAATAAATTCCCATGTGAGCTACAATGAAAATACCAATAATACTATACAAAAAAAATCCTTGCTTCCATGAGCACAACTTAGGCTGTCTTCACATATGAAAAGAGCACATTCCATACACATACATTGCTTACACGGACAGCATGTGTTTTGCTTTCCTGGCCTTTTTGTAGGACATACCCGATATCTCACTGGTATTGCTGTTTTGTCAAAAGGTTCTTATTATATTATGCAATATGTAGTTAATGGGAACATAAAAATCAATAAAATAAAGTAGCAAATTCTTAATATGTATTGTGCATTTAGAATAAACATAAACATTTTCACATCAGCTGAGTACTTGCTTATAAAACCTAAAAAATAACACCAGAAATAAAAACCTGTGTGAGCTACAATAAAACAACAATAGAACTCTACAACAAAAATACCCTTTCTTCAGTTGTCACACCCAAGGCAGTCTTCACACATGAAAACTGCACACTCCACACACAAGTATCACTTTATGTATTGTTTTCCTGTCCTTTCTTGTAGGGCACAGTTGACATCTTTTTGGTTTTCCTTTTGTTGTAGTAGGTCTTTGGGCTGCTGCACATTCACCTGTCAGCTCGCCACTGTGACCCATCTTTTTGTGTGTAGTTACCTGGGCAGAAACATTTTGTTTGTGCCCTGCTATAAATGATCTCCTATGGGGGCTGGGGATATAGCTCAGTGGAGTAAGCGCTTGCCTAGCAAGTGCAGGGTCCTGAGCTTGATCCCCAGTACCGCAAAAAAAAAAAAAAAAAAAAAAAAAAAAAAAAAGATCTCCTATGAGTTCCAGTCTCAGCCCTTTAAGAAAATTTCTCTGTGATAGTTTTCATTTTTTATTTTCTTTATAAACCATCAAACTATGGCACACATGTTTAGGATCAAGTAAAACACAACCATTGGCCAAAACTTTGTGTTCTGGCTGACGTCATAGCTGCTGTATAACTCATCAACCTCTACCCCCCCTCTGGTCTTGCTACAGAGAGTTCCCGTCTCAGGCTTCCACTTTGTAGGGATTTCCCTATTGGTATTTCCATCACGGTGCAGTGTTGAAATCGGCAGTGCCAGTTTGCTTTTCTTTGCCATTTACAAGGCCAATGTAAACATTTCTGAAATCCAAAGATTGTACTATGCAACTCTCTGTTTTGAAATTGCAACATTCCATTTGGAATTCTTCTTTGTTCTTGTGTATGATCTCTGCGCTGGTCATCTTGTGCTCTGTTAGCAAATGTAACATCAATTGGAAAATAGTAAACCAATTTTTGAACGTCACATTCTGATTAGTTTGGAAGATGGAGCAATAAGTCTTTTCACAACATCATTCAGTTATTAATATATAAACAGGAACCTGATGGCTGAGTTCAAGGATAGATTTCAAAATTGAAAGCATAACAAGTCTTCAGATCTACAAGGGCATACATTTTTCTGCCATATTTTGACCATTTTTCCATAATTCTTTTAGATTCCTGCAATTACCACAAGAAATCCCTGCTAAATGCACCAGACCTATGAATACTTTCAATTCAGCTAATGAGGAGTTATAATAAATACATTTTTGAACATGGCTATTTGTATATACAGAACATTTTACTTGTATTTCAGCCTTTGGTGTATTTCATAGCATTTTGTAGCATTTCATTAGTTACAATTGCCAACATTGAATGGTAGTGCTGGCAATTTTTTCTAATACATTTCTCTCCCGCCAAGACCCTCACTATATATTCAGACCCAGTCTAACGTTGCATTGTTTCATTTGGTTGAGTGGCAATTTCCCAACATTTCAAGTAGTCAGATATGTACCCACATTGCTGTTTTTTCCTCATCTAAATCAAGGAGGTCCATATTCTCTGTGTCGGTATCGCTTGATTCTTGTTCCACCTCGCTGTCAGGAACTCTGGCTCACACAGCCAATGTCAAGGTCATCGTCATCATCAGTCATCATCACCGTCTTCCTCCACCCACGTCACTCTCCCCTTGTGAAAACAGGTACTTTACTACAATGGATCATCTTTGTCCTCCATGCATGAGTAACCTGATGGTTCACTTCTGGCCTCCTCCAAAATCCACTAATCTAGTTTTTCATGTGCTTTTGTTCTGAACTTGGCTATATGTATGAGAAAAATCAAAGGAAAACTTAAAAAAAAAAACAAATCCTAGAATGGTGTGGGTGTAGTGCACCCTCTGTGATGCTCAGGTAAACATATACAAAACCTGCTAATTGGAGTGTTGTTTTGGTAAATATCCTTAATTTACACTTCTGCACACATGCACACCCCTTGCTTTTCATTGTAGCAAGGCATAAACACAAAGATTGCTCCCTATATTCTTCAGGCAAAGGTCCTGAGATGCACACCTGACTCCTATTACACTAAAGTAAAAAGTTAGAGTAGAAAAATAAAGAATGTGTTATCCTTTTCAGGCTAGGTCAGTGTGACCTGCATGAATTCTGCTGTACATAATTTTATAGTTATATAAAAGAGCTGAATAGCACATACACATGCCTGCACATGTTTTGAGATTCACTGCCACTATGTTCTCCAGGATGGCCCAAGCGACCCTGCCACCTCAGCCTCCTGAGCTGCTAAGGCTGCAGGCGGGCGCCGTGACACTTCACTTGTTGAGCTCAGCCCTCCTCATCAATAATTTTTCATTCATTCAGAGAAAGTGCTGCCTTCTGAGTTCCCTGTCCTAAGACCCTGTACAACTCGCAGCTCAGCCTTGACAGCTAATTCCAGCTGCCTGGGAAAGTGTCTGTTCCTGCCTCCAGACACCTTGCCGTGGCCACTGTGCCTCCACCACCCTGGGCTCCGGGGAGCTTTTTCCTGTCTTTCTGTAATGATAAAGTAGGACCCACATCCATCCCTCAGTGTCCATGGGGGTTGGTTTAAGGACTCCCATGGATCTTGCAGTCTTCTAATACTGAAGTCCTTCAAGAAAAATGTTGTCATAATTTCACAGAAACCTGCACAATTCTCCCATAGATGTTAAATCATCTCCAGATGATTGACAAAACACCATAATTCAGGGGCTTAGAAAACAGACTCTACTGACAAGAAAACTGTCTGCATACATACAGTGCAGATGCGTTGTTCTCCTGAATTTTTTCTGTCTTCACTTGGTTGAATTGCTGTTTGTGGACCTCCCCGATGTAGAGAGCTGACTGCATTTGCCTTTGACTTTAGAGGACTTGGCAATTTGGGGCTTGTTACTTCTCTTTAAACTGCACCTTCATAAATTGGTTTTGCATGTTTAGTGACAGATTTTCTAGGGAATCTGAGTAAAAAATATTGATGTTTTCTCTAGATCTGTGAGATATGCTAATGGTAGTTTAATGGGAATTGCACTGAATCTGTACAACAGTTTTGGTAGTTTGGCCATTTTCACAATGTTGGTTCTTTCTATCCATGAGCAAGGAATATTTTTCCACTTATTGAAGTCATCTTTGATCTCTTTTTTCAGAGTACTGTAGTTTTCATTGAATAGATCTTTTCCTTCATTAGATTGATTCCTAAATATTCCAGTTTTTTGGATGCTGTTGTGAAAGGTATGGATTCCTTAATTTCTCTCTCAGTCTGTTTGTTGGTTGTGTATAGCAATGCTATTGATTTTGGGGTGTTGACTTTGTATCCAGCTATTCTGCTGAGTTTGTCAATTAATTCAAGGAGTTTTCTTGTGGAGTTTTTGGGGTCTTCTATGGAAAGTATCATGTCCTCTGCAAATAGCGATAGTTTTACTTCTTCCTTTCCTATCTGTATTCCTTTTATTTCACTCTCTTGTCTAATTGCTCTGGCTAATGTTTCCAGCACTATGTTGAACAGGAGTGGTGACAGTGGACATCCTTTTTCTTGTTCCTGATTTTAAAGTAAAAGCTTTCAGCTTTCGCCCATTTAGTATGGTGTTGGCTGTTGGTTTGTCATAGATGGCTTTGATCAGGTTGAGGTAAAAACAATCTATTCCTATTTTCTGTAGAGTTTTCTCATGAGTGCATGTTGGACTTTGTTGAAAGCTTTTTCTGCAACTATTGAGATGATCACATGGTTTTTGCCTTTGGCTCTATTCATATGGTGTATAACATTAATTGATTTGCAAATATTGAACCATCCTGCATTCCTGGAATGAATCCAACTTGGTTATGGTATATGATTTTCTTGATGATTTGCTGCATTCTATTTGCTAGTATTTTATTGAGTATCTTTGCATCTGTATTTATATTGGAGATTGCTCCATAGTTCTCTTTCTTGGTTGGGTCTTTCTCTGGTTTGGGAATCAGTTTGCCAACTGCCAAAGACTGGAAATAGACCCAGGTCTAGAACCATACACCAAACGCAGGTCAAAATGGATCACAGATCTCAATATTAAAACAGAAATACTAAATCTATTGCAAGAGAAAGTAGGTAAAAGCTTTGAAGACATAGAAGTAGGCAGGGAGTTCCTGAACAAAAAGCAAACTGCCCATGAAATACTTCAAAGAATCAACAACTGGGATCTCATCTTACTGAAACGTTTCTGCACATCTAAAGAAACCACCAGCAGAGTAAAAAGAAAACTCAAAAATTGGGAAAAAATTTTAGCTGACTGTCCCTCAGACAAAGGTTTTCTATCTAGAACATGTAAAGAATTAAAAAACATCAGCTCCTCTAAATTCAAAGACCCAATCCAAAAATGGGCAGCTGAGATGAATACACACTTCTCAGATAATGAAATACAAATGGTGAATAAATATATGACAAAATGTTAAACGTCATTAGTCATTTGAGAAATGTAAATTAAAACAACATTAAAATTTCACCTCACCGGGCTGAGGATATAGCTCAGTGGAATAAGTGCTTGCCTGGCAAGCACAAGGTCCTGAGTTCGATCCCTAGTACCACAAAAAAAAAAAAAAAAAAAAAAAAGATTTCACCTCACCCGTACAAATGGCTAGCATTAAGAAATCAACCAATAACAAATGCTGACAAGGCTGTGGAGAAGTAGGAACTCTTCTCCACTGTTGGTGGGAGTGCAGACTGGTGAGCCCACTGTGGAAAGCAGTTTGGAGATTCCTCAGCAAAGTAGCTCTAGAAATCCCATTCAACCCAGCTATTCTCCTTCTGGGTATTTTCCCAGAAGATCTGAAAACATCATATCACAGCGATATATGTGCACCCATATTCATAGCGGCACAATTTGTAATTTCTAAATTGTGGAAGTAATGCAAATGTCTATCTACTGAAGAGTGGATAAAAAATTGTGGTACTTTTATATAATGGAATATTACTGAGGTATAAAGAAAGATAAACTCGAGGCTTTTATAAGCAAATGGTCACAACTAGAGATCATACTCATAAGTGAAATAAATCAGACCTTCAAGTGTAAGCAATATATTGTCCCACTCATGTAAGAACCTGAAAGAGTGAATAAAAACCTGGAGGTATGGTTGACGTTGTGAAATGAAAGGAAAATGCTCAAAAGTAATGGACAACTGGTGTATGGGAAAGGAGAAGGGAAAGAACAGGAAATCATGTATTCATGTATATACAGGATAGCTAATAGTTGGACTACTGTCTTCTATTGCTTTACTGAAAGGAACAGTTAATGATTACTTGTTTGATCGTTATTGCATGTCTCTATTTGTTTTCCTGAGAAACCACTTTGAAGATACCAATGTGTAAGACAACCATTGTTAATTTCCTACCACTTTGTCTGTAACTCTGTATTGTTTGTATTGTTCTTATGCTGTTTTGTAAATGGATGTCTGTTAATATGTTTTCTTCTTTTATTTTTAAGATTAAAAAAATTAAAAATTGATGGCCCATAGGGATCTAATAAAAAGTTGATGTCAAAAGCCATCTGATGTCACAGGAAGCAGTTAGAGTTGAGAACATGTTCCCGCATCAACTCTTCCTTTAAAAAAGCAGAACACAGTTTTATTTTTGGTGAAAAGTTCCTCCTCTGGTTTTCAGTGTTACCTCCGTAGTAGTCTTAATGCCCCCCTCTCCCGAATGCATATGTTGAAATTCTGATGCCCAAATGAGGGTATTAGGAGATGGAGCTTTTGAGAGATGACTGACTGGGTCATGAAGGCAAAACCTTTATGAATGGGACTGATAGATTATAAATGACATCAGAAAGACCCCCTAGCCTTCTTCCATGTGAGGACACAGTCAGAAGGCTCTATCCATGAACCGAGAGTGTGTCCTCGCCAGACACCATCTCATCCAGCACCTTGAGCTTGGATTTCTCAGCCACCAGAACTGTGAAAAATAAATTGGTTTTCAAAAGCCACCTGGACTGTGATGTGTCGTTCTAGCAGCCTGAATGGACGAAGATAGCCCTATGTCCCCCTCCAGAGTTGTTCTTGTAGGGAAATTAAACCCAGGTTTGAAGAGGGAACAGTGCAGCTACGCCTTCATTTGTAGCATGGCTGAAGTCCTTATTGCCCTTTATTAATGCATCCATTAGTAAGTATGTTCAGCACCCAAAAGATAGAGGGGCCAAGTACTGTGTCGGGGCCAAGCATGCAGTGGGGGCCTTGTCCCGGAGGAGTGAGAGGCTGAACGAGAGGGAAGCCATTAACCCCACGTTTACAGACAGTGCTAGTGAGCTCTAGGTACAGATATGAAGTGTGCAATGGAAAGCTTTTCCAACTAAGAAAGGCGGGGAGACTTACCTGGGCAAGTGCTAGATGGGCTGCAGTTTGAAGGTGTAACAAGAGTTGAGTGAGTGAACTGAACTTGGAGTAGCAAAGCCTTTGATGGCATGAAACTGGAGCATGTGTGACTCTTTGGGGAACCCACACCAGGTGAGGAAGATGAGGAGGAGAATAAGCGATGTGAGCTGAGATTGCAAAAGATAGAAGACAGACTACAGACTCATCCAGAAGTAGAAAAAATACAGAATGCCTTCGCTTTGGCTGTGCAGAGTGTCAGTGGTCCTTCTACAGTGGACCCTGGAGTTATGCATGGTCTCACATATGAACAACTTGGGGTATTACTGGAATTTTAGGCTTAATTTACAAGCAAAGTACTGAGTTACATCCTGAATGCTGGCAGCTTGTGTGGTTGTAAACAAAGACTCCTGATGCCAGAAAAGTGTGTAAGCGTATATAAGCATCAGTCTGAGCCCAGATGCACATGATTGTGGATGTGATTCCGGTTCATGCTCATATAATCGCTGCCTTACTGCTATCAGAATGGCCCCCAAAAAGCTGGAAAAGAAACTAAGGAAGGAAGGGAAGGTAGAAAAAAAAAAAAAGCAATCACAATTGCAAAGAAGAAGGAGATTGGGGAGAAATAGGAGTGGTGTTCATTCTTGCTAATATGTACAGCATGTTAAAACTCGCCATTTGAACTGCCTTACAGAGAAAAGATTGGTATAAGGAAGCTAGTGATGCTGAAAGTGTTCCTCAAATGAGCAAACTACGACCAACAGTGTGAGATGAGTTAGAACGGCTGTAATCAGCACGGACCAATGAAAGGCAGATGTCAGGTGATGTCTGAGTCTGTAATTTGTCAAAAATCTAGGGCTGTAAATTCAGATCCCATAAAGGACAATCCATCAGTGAGTGATAGTGGTAGCACATTTCATGCCAGTAATGGAGAGTTCCATGATTTTAAAGCAAGAACTGGTGTTCATAGCATAACTATGGTGAAGTAGCCCGTGCTGATAAAAGGGCTGCTGGAAATTGCACGTTTCAGAACAATCACACAGAGAGATGGCTTTTTCTCTCTCTAACAAAACTGACCTTTCCTGGAAGAAAATGCCCAGGATAATATACATTATCCAGGAAGAGAAGGAAATGCCAGGCTGTAAGCCTGTGAAGGATAGGCTGACCTTATTGCTACATGCCAATGTGAGCGGTGACCTCACGACACAGCCTCTCTTGTTTTGTCACTCTGAGACCCCTAGAGTGTTCAGAAAACATAAAGTCATGAATAGGCTAAGGGTCATATAGAGATGGGACACAAAGGCCTGGGTAGCAAGAGTACTTTTTCTTGAGTGGATCAGGGAGGCTTGCTGTCTTACTGTTAAGGAGTATCAGAGGACAGAGGTTTGCCACTCAAGGCTCTCCTCATCATGGACAATGCTCCTGCTTATATACAAGATTTGGAAGAAGAATTGGCTGAAAATTCCCACAGTTCTCAGTTGAATTCCTCCCACCTAATACAACTTCTCTGCTGCAGCCTATAGGCCAGCAGGTTATAGCTAACTTTAAGAAGCTGTGCACCAAGGAACTGTCCCCGAAGTGCTCCTAGATTGTCTCAATTGCAGATTTTACTCTTAAAGAGTTCTGGAAGGAACATTACAGCATCCTTTCCTGTGTGGGCTTGAGAAATCCTGAGCCCATATGTCTCTAAGGACACTAATACCTACCTGGAAGAAAGTGTAGCCTGAAATTATACAGGAGAGAAACTTCGAAGACTATGTAGAGGAACCTGAGCCTACATTTGGCCCCACGGTTGATGACATTGTCACTGTAGCAGAGTCCGCAGGCTTGCAGGTAGACAGTGATGATGTTGAGGAACTGGTGGAAGAACACTCAGAGAAATTATCTACAGAGGAACTTCAAAAACCTCTGGCTGAGCAACAGAGAATGGCAGGTGAAGTACCTTTACGGTGTGGTGCGGCATGCCTGCAGTCCCAGTGCTCATGAGGTTGAGGCAGGAGACCTCAAATTTAAGGGCACCCTTCACTACATATTGAGACCCTTTCACAAACAAACAGGAAAGTGTATTGTTTGATGCATCTAGAGTGGTAGGTTGAGGATAAATCATCTATGGCTGATAGATCTAAGACTTTTGGGAAACCAAGGGAAGGAGGGACCTTACAGTAAAGATGTGACCTAAGTTGCATACTAAATTCCTTCCTCTTGGGCGTCTTGCACAAGAGATGCTGCAGCTAGTGTCCAGCATTACCTGTGCTCTCCACCTTGTGGATTGCTCAGCCTCCTCCAAGAGCCTCGCTCCTCTCCTCCCTGTCTTGGTGAGGCTCCGTAGCAGAATGCCCAGAACACCACAGATTGGGCAGCAGGAAGAATAGAAATTACATCTCACAGCTCTGGAGACCTAGAAAAATCACAGTCAAATTGTTGAAATGAAAGGTAATTTTAAAACCTTAAAAGCAGCTAAGATAAGATAGTCCATAGAGGCACACAGAGGCTGAGGTGGTACATAGAGGACAGTGTATAAAACAGTGTAGAATGATAATGTTGGTCAGCACACATGGACTTTTCATCAGAGATAGTATAAAATGCAACCACAGGGTAACACCTTTAAAGTACTGAGGCACGAAAGAGGACAAAAGCATCTTAACAACTAAAAGTAAAATTCTATTCAGGGAAAATCTCCTTTAGAAGTAAAGTGGCATATAATTCAGGCTAAAGGAAAATTATGGCCACATGAAAACAGATCTATGGAAGTGTTACAAACTCAAATGTTATGATGCAAGTAAAGTAAAGGTAAAGACTTTCTACCACCTTAAAATTTATTCAAAACTCAACTATTTAAAGAGAAAATAGCCATCTATGTAGAGTTTATAACCCAGTGGAAAAAATATGTGACAAAAAAGGACAGAAGATAAGAGGGAAATCAAAGGTGTGCCATTGTAAGCTTCCTATATAATACAGTGTGCAGATTTACCCTAGACTCATCACTAAAAATAACAGAAACAAAGTTTACTAAAAGCCAATAGATGGCTAGTACTAGCACATCAGTATCAGGCATGCACAAGGCCCTGGCTTTGATCCCAAACGCCACAAAAATAAATGCATACACACTAAAGAAAATAAACTCAGTTGATCCAAATGAAGACAGAAAATATGACAAGGAACAAAAGACCCATGGAACAATAGAAAATAAATTTCAAGATAAAGGGCAAACAGGAAGACATCAGTAATCACATGGAGTTTACATGACCAAATATCCCATTAAGAAATCTTAACACGTCAGTTTTTCAGTGGCGGTATCAGTGCTCTTCAGTTTTTAAAGGTACCACAGTGGAGGTGTCATGAATGAATAGGCAAAGAAAGTGACAAATAAGGTGTGCACAAGAAATATGACCTCGTTTTGATTTTGTTAGCATTTTGCTTAGTTATCTTACGTATTTAAAAAGACTGATGTTAAAAATGTGCCAATAACAATTACACCATTTATGTGTCCCCAAATAGATTTGTTTGTTTGTTTTGCAGTACCAGGAATCGACCTTGTGCTTGCTAGGTAGGCACTTATTCCTCTGAGCTATATCCCCAACCCCTTTGCCAAATAGATTTGAATCTCTCATCTCAGGCTGTTTTGAGATTGAAAATATATAATTACTACTTTCAAGTCTGTCCCTTCCAGATGAGGCTTTTAGCTCTCCTTCTATAGCTGACTCAGACTACTCATCGGGCCACAAAGCAGCAGGGACTGGGACACCCTTCCATGCCAAGGAGAGGACAGGAGGGAGACAAGGGTAAGAGTCTTGAAGCCTTCATGCTTGGTCATCACAAGGTCAGTGGGGGAGGCTTGATGTCATAGCCAAGGCATCAAGACTTCTGCTAAAATGTAGTCCACATCAAAGTTTTAGAATCCATGTTCCCAATTAAGAAAGAAACTGTAGCTTTGAGTATCTGCTTCAGATTTTAAATCAAAAAACCCTTTCAGTTCACTATCCACTTCAAATTAAATGAAAATTATTTTTCTCTCCCCTAGGCTATCAATATATAAGCTAAGGATAAAAAGGATAGTCCTGTGCTTAGATGTTCCACTCGGGCCAGCACTGCTGGTAGAAATGATCAGTGGTGTATCCATGCCCTCGCTTTTCTCCCCAAACTGTGTGTCTATGCTGTATGTTGCGAGAGAAGGGTGGGAGAGAGGTAGCTAGATTACATCAATCACAAAACAATACAAAGAGAAAATTGATCTCTTACTAGTGCAGCACCTTTTCTTGCAGTTAAGTGTGTGTGCATACTCTTAGATATGTCACTGTGGTTTTAGGCCAACAAAATTGCTTCTGTCTTATGATTACTTGAGACAGGCACTGTTGTTTTGGGTACAGTGAACAAATAAATGTGAACTGGAAGAATCTTTGTTCCCAGTGTGTCCAAAGGAGGAGCGTGTGTAAGGTAAGGTGTGGGCAGAGTGCAAACATGATGGGGACGTGTGGAGCGTCGCAGATAGGTCCACAGCCAGAAGGCTGGTGCTCAGGAGTGAGGCTGTCTCGGGTCCTGGGGACAGATCTTGGAAAAGCCCGTGTGGCTTCTCAGTTCTCGGCACAGTTGTCCCCTGGTGGCTCCCTTGGCTGTGGACCTTCTGTAGAGGTACCGGGCCTTGGGCCCCTCCTGCTTTGCATCCTGTCGCTCAGGCTCTTAGCTTCATGCCTGTGACTTAGGTCGTTCATCTCCATGTCATCGTCCTGCACTTTTGCATATTAAACCCCTCTCCAATGTGTTCCTGACTGTTCCCGCTCATTAGGCATTCAGAAAATCATTCCCTGACCTTCCCTGTGTTCTGGTTGCACAGGCAGGTTGGACATCATCTTCTGCGTGACACCTCCAGACACTCATCTGCAGCCGCAATTTCGGCAGGCCGGAGCCCCCAGCTGAATCCTTTCTATTCCAGTTAGTGGGGGCTGTAACTCCCATTTACCCAGGAAGAGCTTCATCCTGTTCATTGCTGGGGGCCGCTTACCTCCGTGGGACCCAGGGATGTCCACGGTACTCCAAACCTTAGACTTAATGACAGCAGCAGCATCCAGGTCTTTACACCTGGAAGGAGGTGGAGGAAACTGGTTTCGCTCAGTCCAACTGTGGTCTCAGGACTGAGTGTGAGTACAGCAACATTAGGCAGTGTGTGCAGCCACCCTGAAGGCACCATGAGGCCAGGCTGTCAGCAGCGATTTGTGTTCCAGCTTTATCTGCATGCGGGGGTGATGCATTTTACTCACCCATCTGTGAACACACCTCAAGAAACACGCTTTCTCCTTGCAAAACTCACTGTGGAATGAGGAGAGCAGCCCTTCATCAAATGGTCAGTTTCATCTCTTATGACAGGGCATCTTAATACTCCATTATAAAAGTCTGTAATCATTTCCTGGTTCTAACGTTGATATGGCGGGGGTCCTTCTTGTTGCATTTTAACTACCTATTTTGGTTCCAAATGCTCTAGAGTTGATCCTGTTTATTGACGCAGGGAAATGTTGTATGCAATTAGGGTCCCATTTGCAGTACAACGGAGAACTGTCTGTGTTCTAGCAGGGCTGCAGTGCCGGGAGAGATGACTCACACCTACATATCCGTTATGCACATTGCTTAGTTGATAATTCCAAGCCATCTGGTTATGGGTAGAGTTAAGGTTTGTGTCGGGATGTCCCCCAGAGCCTCATGCAGTCGTGGGGCGGGCTTCTAGAGTTTAGGATTGATTTCATGGTCCAGTGTTGGGATTATGGGTGTGAGTGCTGCACCTGCCATGGGGTGGGTGGTTTGCAGACAGTGTAAGGGAGGGAAAGAGGCCGTTTGTTGCTGCTCCCCCCTTTTGCTCTTGTTGCTTTGCTGTCTTCTGCCACCATGAACAGTCGGCCTCTGCCTTGTGCCACTCTGCCTTGGAGCCAGCCCAGTATGGACTGAAACCTCCACACACTGAGCTAAATAAACCTTTCCTCCCTTAATTCTAGGTGTCAGGTATTTTGTCTCAGCCACGAGAGAAAAGTAACCGAGACAGTTAGATATGGGTTTACTGAGGTGTCATATATACATATATGTAAACATACATATACACACATTATATATGAAAGAGCAAGAGAGAAAAAGGAAGAGAGAAGGGAACCTCGTTGGAATTTTAAATAGCAAATAGCATGCCTTGCTCCCAAACTGAGTTTATTTTTACTTGTAGCTAGTTATGAATATGTGTATTTGATGATTTTTTTCTCTTACAGTAATTCATCAGTAGGTCATCATGAAAAAACACATGCAACACCAAACATAACAATATGATAGAAACCTCATATAATAGATGAAATATTTTAGAATAGAACCTTTATCCAGCCAGTATTTGCAAGATTTCTCACTCTTTGTTATTTTGCATGGTGATATACTTTAATGTGAACCCAAGCCTTTCATCATTTTGCCCCTAAATACTTGAGAATCCATTGTTTAAAATGGGGTCTTTCAAAACCTAACAACTGCTATGTGAACAACAACAGAAATAGTTCTTCTCTGTCGCCTTGCCAAGAGCAGTCCACCTGCCTGGTTGTGTGGTGCTTTTGTGCACATCAGGCCTGATATTGCATTTAAGTGATAACCGCATGTCTGCAGTTGTCTTTGATCTTTGGGCTTTGATTTATTGAAGTCATTTGTCTGCATTCTTTCTCTTAGTATCTTATAGGTAACTTCCCTGTCTCCCACATTTCCTCTATTTCATATAGGAATTCCACCACATGTCATTGCTTCCTCTTTTAATAGCCAGAAGTCTTTGTTACAAAGCTACTTCTCCTCATCATAGACTGTTTGTTTTTGCAGAGAGGCTGTTTCATAACAAAGGGAAGATAAATACTGAAATCTTTCCTTTAATTGACAAATCGCAGAGCGGATGGTGCTCTGGCTACCTCCAATATTGGCTAGTGACTGCTCCCCTCACTGAATGTCATTACAGATTCATAGATCCTTCTGTATTTGATGCATTTAAATCAACTTTAGCCATTTTTTATTCTCCTTTGAGAGACCTTCTTGGCTCTCAAGTATCAAATCCAGTTGTAGGATCTCTTTAAATTTCTTTTCTAAGTCCTGCAATTGGTCAGTCACCTAAGGATTTCTGTGGAGTCTGTGGGCACTAGCATTTAGAAAATTCCATCTGGCATAGGGATTACTTTTGGGTTGCCATGGTTTCTAGAATCTTCTGTTTTCAGAGCTGGGAAATGCACAGAGTTTAAAGAAAGCAATCAAGGTCATGAGTATGAGAAAAACACATAAAAATGGAAAAATGAGTTTATTCATAATTTGACCATATTCAGAAGGCAGCCGGCCCACTCCTGTGGGAAGCACGGATGCATTCCAGACTATAGAAGGAGTACAACAGAAGCCAGAAAATACCCATATGTGGATTGGCCAAGGTTTAGCCGACAAGGCTGGGATGATCGGCTTCTTGGGTTACCCATGCTCTTTGTACTGACTGCTTAGGCTCACACACTAGACTCCTCTGCTTGAGGAGCAGGAGGCTATGTATTTTGTGGGGATTTTTGTTGTTGTTGGGTTTTTTTTTTTTTTTTTTTTTGTCTTTTTGACGCAAGGTCTTCTGTGCAGTTCAGGCTGCCCTTGAGCCCACTTTGTAACCCAGGCTGGTCTTGAACTCGCAACAATCCTCCTGCCTCAGCCTCCGGAGTGCTGGGATTACAAGCGTGTGCCACCACACCCAGTGAAGCCATTTATTTTGGTAGAAAGGGAAAAGGATTTTTTCAAAGCTATTCCAGTGAGATGGAGAGGCCCATTTGGTATAAGCCACACCTTATTGTGTACAAGACGTGTTAGGGTTGTTTATAGCAAGGAACACTGGGGAAGTGGAACACAGTGAGATAGTGGACCTGCCTGGACCTGTTTCATCCCTGCCTGGACCCAGACCTGTCTTCCCTTCCCTGTGGGAATGAAACTGGGCTTGACCTCCTGGTGCTGGTGACATAGGACCTTCAAAAGATGTAAGGGGAATGTTTTAGCTCCGAACCTGCTCGACGTCTGGTATGTGGAGTGTGTGCTCCCCCAAGTTGAAGAATGAATTCTAAGGTACAACAGAGGTTAAGAGCAGGACATATTAGCAACCGTGCAGAACTTCACTAAACAAGATGGTAGGGATTTAACAATGGTTACAGTGCATTTATATTGTTTTTGTGTTTTGTTTTTATCTTCATTGTTGTTATTTGGTTACGTTTTTTCTCTTTAAATAAAAAAGAGTAGGAAATATTTATTGGGAGAGAGAGGTACAGCTCCTGAGAGGCAGGAGGGTCTCGAATGGGTTGTAGAGGACCCCGCTTTTTGGGGAAGTTTAATAGAGCACAACTGCCATGTGGATACAACCTGGGTTAAGATTATGATCAATCAACAACATTATAAGGACAGTCGCTTAGGTTATATCGATCCACTGCGGAAAGAAATCACTTAGTAATGCACGTGGAAAGAGCAAAGAACTCTTCAGGAAGGGATGAGTCCGGGGGTCCTGGTTACTCACTGAGGGGCCTGATGTCTAGCTATGCTTTAATTAGACCAAGTGTTACTGCTTATTTTAGGCCTGATTGTCTTGTCTTTATCTTGAGGACTGGCCCCTACACATGCACCTCTGGCCTCAGTTTGAGTTTTCCTCTTTGCCCGGACTCTGGAGGGCCCAACCCTATCTGAGTGCCTATAATACTCCCACCTCACTTAGCTGTCTCTAATGCCAGCACCTGAGTACTCCACCTAGTCCTCTGGGCTGAGGAGAGGTGGGTGGTTTTTTAGGCCCGAAGATTGAGGGATCTTGGAGGAACTGCTTGTCTGTTAAGGAAAAAAGCCATCTTTCGAAATTGTGTTCATGGTGCTGGTTGCACACACAGCGTATGGAAGCCGGAGAAGCGCCCTCTGTCAGGGTGCACTGGAGGGACATGTGTAATGGAGGCTGAAGGGTCTGCACCGGAAGCCTGGGGGTGGATGTCCAACGCAGTGGAGGAGACTGGAAGAGGAGAAGCCAGACTTCCCTTTGCTTTCTTATTGCGTCCAGGCCTCAAGCCTACTGGATTTTTCCACCTCCACACAGGGTGTCTGCAGTAAGTCTGTCTTTCTGACATACCTAGGACTATGCTACACCAAGGATCCAAGCCACGCATTTCTTATTCAGGTCAGCACAACACTTAACTGTTACACAGTCCATCTCCAAAAATCAGTCAGCCCTATTTTTTGAAGACCGATCCCAGTGTCTTGTGACGCTGCCTCCGCCTGCCGTGTGGAATCCAGAAGGACTTCCCCAAGGCTCGCTGTTGATTCTGACTCCTTGCCTGGTGTGTGTGGGGGGGTAGGTATTTGTGCACTCCAGACTCCAGTTTGCCTTCTCTCCCACCCAAATGCCCTGAGGAGAAGCCCTTGCTGGGCTTAATGGAAGTCCTGGGGCCCCAAAACCAACATTTCGGGGATGGGAGGTTCCCTGACTGTTTTGCTTTTGTGCTGCTCTGTTTTTGCTACTGTCTGGATTTTCATTATCCCTTTTCATCTGTTTAACTTGCCGTAGAAATTTGGGGAAATCCAGAAAAGATGTAGTTACGCTGATTCCACTTCCCAATAATGCCTTTAATTAAAAGGCAATCCGAGATTACACTCAAGGTAGAAATAAACCTGTCGTGGAGACACTATAGGAATGTTCCTAACAGAGGGAATAAAACAAAGCAAATGGCAGAAAGCTGTGTGGACGGGTCCTCGGGTCCTCGCTAGGTCAGCCTCCCCTCAGGGACCATCCTACAGCTCTTACCCTCCTTTCTTCTCAAGGCATTCTAACCTTTGTACTAAGAATAATTCAGATGTTGCTTCAACAATTGCTAGTTCACCTGGAATTGCTACTTACAGTGGAAGAAAAGCATCATTCTCCCTTTGCTCAGCTGCCTGCAGGGCCTCATCAGCTGGCCTGGGGCGGGCTCCCTGAGGCACACCCTTCACCAAAGGAGACTTGGGGAGTCTATAGTGAGCGTTAAAAAGACACAGGCATCTAGCTGATGAATGGAGAATTTGTTTTGGCCTGTGTAAACAGGCATGCTGAAAAAATAGCAATAAGCAAAAAATACATTTTGAGAGAAATTTACTGCAAATTACTTTTATTTCTATTTAGTTTTCAACTTGCAGAGCTCACACAAGCTTCACCTTGCCAATGTGTGTTATAAATTGCTCACAGAAAGAGCTAGCAGTCAGCAGTTCCCAAACTAACTGGACCATTCCACTCTTTTTTTTTTAACCTCTATTCTGAGAATTTCACCTCTTGCTAGGTTTGTGTCCCCAGGGATCACTAAGGCAGAATGGGTGCTGGAAGGAAGGGCCATGTGCTTACCAGTACCAGAAAGCATATCTGCCCCTCAACCACTTTCCTAAATAGCATGGTGGTGTTGTAGCCCTGATAGTTATACCAAAGTGTCTTACACTTAGGAGCTCACTCTGAACGAGATGGTGTTAATAGCTCATTACACTACAGTGTGACGGTGGTACTTCCGGAGTATGAGGAGGTAAAGGGTAAAGTGACCATTACGCACAGAATAATTGCACTGTTGCTTTAAATGCTTCCTGTTGTTTTCTAGCGATAGTGCCTTGGAAAGTTAGGACGGCTTCCCTGAGGCAGTGACTAGAGAAAGGGTCTTGTTACTGGCCATGTGGTTTCTGTGCTCGGGTCCAGTAGCTCACCATTGAGCAGATGAAAGGAGGCCGTATGGTTTTGAGAGCAGAAGATACAAGGGTGACAGCCAGACCAGGGAAGGAGGCTGAGTAAACGGAGAGGGGCTCAGGGGGTTGGAGCATCAGGAACCAAGGCCTAGTGGCAGTGCGAAGGACAACAGGCTAATAAAATCTGTCTTTCTGAGCAAACGTGCTTTTCTGATAAGAAAGAGCCTGTCAGCTGCAACAGCTGAATACCCTCATTTCTGCTTGCCCATCAAGTTTGAAGACAGCACCAGTGGCACCCGCCAGTGACAGACTGACCCTTTCGTGTGCCCATGTCTTGCTTACTTTTTCCTTGTTGCTGGGACAAAATACCCAACCCCCGAAATGAAGGAAGGAAAGGTTTATTTAGCTCACAGTTTGTGGAGGTTTCAGTCTGTACTCGGCTGGCTGAGAGGCACAGTGGCACATGGCAGAGGGCAACAGTTCATGGCAACGGTACACAGCAAAGCAACAAGCACAAGAAGGGAGGAATGGCAGCCCGCAGCCTCTTTCTCTCCCTTATACACACAAACTATCTGGCCTAGGACAGGTATGGCTCTCACACCCTTAATCCCAGCAAACTATCTGCCCTTGGGCAGGTATAGCTTTCAGATTTGGGGGGACATGCAGAAACAAACCATAGCAGCCCATAAACACTGCCTGCCAGAAATGGGGTACAAACCCCCAGATTAGGCGCTTCCTCAGTGTCCTCCCTTGGAACTCCTGCTTTTCTGTGTTCTTTCCGATAAACCAGGACAAGAGCCCAGAGGGACAAAATTGGTTACGTTTGGGTAAAAGGGGAAAGACATTATTCAAAGCTGGCTCCCAGGAAATAGAGGAGCTCCTTTGCTTCAAATCACCTTTGGACCTGCATTTCTCACCTTGAACAGGTGGAGAGGGCGCTGAACAGTAAGGAGCAGAGTGGGAGGGGCACGGGGAAGTGACTCGGGTCTCCCCCCTTGCCTTATCACTCCCGGCCATCTTCAGGCCACTGTCCCTTCTCTCTTGGACAGGAAACTGGGCTCCGGCTTCCTGGGGCTGGCATGTGCATACTCTCACTTCCTCTGGGCTAGGCAGGGTGCTGTTGGTTACACGCTCAGCAGAAGGAAGTTTGGAGAAGTGGCTTATTTCTGATAGTAAACAATTGAACTTTTAAAGTTCCTTTTTGCAGTGCTGGTTACACTGCTCCCGCTGCCTCAATCTTGCAGTGCCTACTTGACATAAGGAAATTCCACACTACCCTAATCTTGGTTTTTTTATAGGCCAGAGGGCTCTTTTCAGATGGTCTCCCTGAAACTGGCTGGACCTGTGATAGCTGTCAGAGAGACTCCCTGCTGACTTCTGACTTCATTATAATACCACTTGTGTGCTAAGTAAGCCTCCCAACACTGTGACTATTGACTTCGCCAGGTTGTTCACTAGAATGAACCAGAGGCGTGAAAAGAGATGGTGCCTGAGCTCCCGGACAATCTCTGCCCATTCTCAGAAAGGACGCGCACATTCTTTCTCTTGGTTAGTCTGTCCACCCTCCTCATTTCTTTTACCCTACATCTATAATCCCCTGATCTCTGCAGCCAGAAGTTGATTTGTGAGTTTTCTCTTCCATTTCTCCTAGCCTTGGCCAAAGATAGAAGTCTCCTTTGCCTCCTGGTCAGTACTTAGTCTTATGATTGGTTTCCCAACTCCATGAGGTAAAAAAGAATCCAATCCAGGGTGAGAAATTGGTAATTGATAACAGTCTCAACCAAAACTTGCATGGAAGAGGTGCTGGGCTGTCTTGTCCCTGCCTTGGTCAGACCTCTTTGAGGGTGACCATTACTGCGGGCTGGAAGGGGGACTTTTTTTAAGAGAGTGTCAAAATACGGTCAGATAAAGGAATAAAAGCTAGCATTCTACAGACATTAGGATGACAATAGTTCATCTTCTGTTTTGTGAAGAACTAGAAGAATTTGAAGGCCTCAAACATTAATAAATGAAAAGAGGATTGAAATGCTAGTTTGCCTGATTTGGTCATTAAATATTGTACACACACATCAAAGTACCACACTGTGCCCTATAGGTATATGTATGGTTATGAATAAGCATGTAGAACCATGGCTGGCATGTGATTATCGTTCTATAAATGTTGTTACTTTAAATTCTAGAAGTTCGGATAATTGATGGTTAAGAGAAATACTTAATTTTTGAATGTTTCTTTCAGTCTCACTTGGATGACTTTGCATCCTAACCTGATAACAGTAATAAAAGCCTTTCTCACTTGGGTGTAGTAGTCTGTCCTGCTACAAGAAATACCTTCAACTGGGTAATTTGGGTGAAACTTTCTCACACTTTGGAGGCTGGAAAGTCCAAGATTAAGCCGCTTGTTGGTGCAGTGTCTGATGAGGACCTGGTCTCTAATTCCAAGATGGTACTTGAATGCTGTGTTCCTTGGAGGGGGTAGAATACTGCATCCTTACATGCCAGGAGGAAGGGAGACAAACTCCGTCAAACCCTTTGATAAGGTCACCCCATCCAGGCCATCAAGGGCAGCTCTCACAAGTGTCACCACTCAAAGGCCACAGTGCACGACACTGTTACATTGGGATTTAGATTCTAAGAAGTATTTTGGAGAGACATAAACCTTCAGACAGTTAGGCATGGTTGTACAAGCCTGCAATCCCAGCACTCTACGAAGCTGAGGCAGAATGAGCACAAGTTCAAGCATGCCCTGGGCAATTGAGAAACGATCTCAAAATAAAATTAAAAGCTCCACCGCGAGTATGCGTTGGTGCAAAAGCTTCGGATTGAATCTTCAGTGCTGGAGGGAAGAAGGAAAGAAGGGAGGTGGAGGCAGAGAGAGGGGGGGGGCAGGCTTGACCACTCTCCAGCTAACCTAGCACAGTATTCTTTGGGTTTAAAATTTTAGGCTTGAAAAGTTCTCTCTCAGTTGAGTGTTAGGTTTATTTACTGGCTTGTTCTCACTTCCACCTATAAGAGTCCTAGTTTCCAACTTCATGACATAGAGGAGGGAAGTTAGAGTTTTGAATCAAAATGTAATCTATCTAATAAATATGTCTTGCTATCAAATCTGTGTCTCTCAACACTTAAAAATTTGTTTATGGTTGATATATAATAATTGTGCAATTACACGTATAAAAGTCAATGTTTAGGTATATCACATGCTGAATAATGATTCAATTATCATAGATACGTAGGTTATGTAAAAATATTGCAGGCAGTCGAACAGGGCTAGTCTGTGGAGGGAGACAGTGCAGAGGATGAGAATGTGTTACAACTATGGCTAGAGGCTCATCTGTTAAAGGCCAGGCATCAAGATAAAGACAGATTGACCAGGCCTACATGCCTCCCCAAGCTTCCGGGGTGATCCATCCCTTCCTAAGAAGGTCTTTGTTCTTTCCATATATACTTGCTATGTATCCTGCTTCCCCATTGGATCGATATTACTTAAGTGGTTATACTTGTAATCTTATTGGTTGATCATAGTTTTGACCCACACTGTACTCACCTCACGATTTTATAATCACCTCATGGTGGTTTTGCTTTATAAAACTTCCTCTGTGAAATGGGGTGTGGGGCAACCCACTTTCAGGTCCCCCTGTCTCTCAGGAGCTATCTCTCTCAATAAATTTTTCCTACTCTTAAACTTTCTTGTTCCTTAGAATTCATTCTTCGATTTTGGGGAACATGAACTAAGTGCATCAGACATCTAGCAAGTTGGGAGTTATAGTATTTCCTCTATATCAAAATCATTGTAATTAGTATTCCCATCATGTCAAATATTTCTCATTTCTTTGGGGTGAGAATATTCAAAAATCTCTCTGGTAGCTGTTTTAAAATATATAAAACATTATTCTTTATCCTAGTCTATGCAAGAGAGCATCAGACCTTACTTGTCCTGCTTTACTGTGACTTTGTACCTGTTGCAGTTAGGGGTAGAGATATTTGAGTAGACACCTGCTAGGGTGGGTAAGCGGTTGGATAAGAGCCTGTACACACGTTGCCCACCTAATATGAACAATCAAGAGATGCTGTCTGCAGAGAATCTAGAATCAGTGTTTTTCCTGCTGTTCAACATCAAATCCCCAAAGCCCTTCATTTTAGATTTATTCCACCGGGGAGAGAAAAACAGGAGACAGTCCTTTTTTCCTAATACACCCTTGTTTCCTGGATGCTCTGTCCAGATTCCTGTTTGGGGGAAAGATCTATGTAACAGGTACCTCATACAAATGACTAGGCTATAGCCCATTAGGAAGCCTTTGTTTTGGGTGTGTGGCCACTCACACTTAGGGGATCGCACAGATGATATAACTCGCAGAGATTCTATCTCAGTGTCTAATTCTATCCTTCTGTGATGATGCACTCTCATGTATACACAGAACCACGTGATAGCAAGGTGTGGCCTGCTGCATCTTTCTGGAGGTAACAGTTCTTCTTTCCTGGTGTATAGTGCATCGCTGGAAACAGGTCATTCAATCACATAACATGTACTTTTTTGTATAGTGCCAGCAGTGCATAAGCATTGCCTTAAGTGTTGAGTAAAGTGCAATAAACCAAAAATCCTGCCATTCAAAAGTTATGATTTGTGGTTGTTTTAAAATCATAAGGGCATGGCAGAGGTATTTCTAGACATTTTTGTTTCCTGCCAAACTTTGCCAAATACTTTTAAGCTTTCTCATCCAGTTTTACACGTAACAAACCATAGTGAATTTCCCAAATTATCAAAGCACCACTGTAGCCTAGTATTTCCACTATAATATGCAATTGAATGTAATGAAAAATGAAGCAGCTCCTATTAAGAGTAGTAAGTAGAAAACAACAAAGGTAATGTAGACAGAGATATTAGAATGATTTGAGGGAGCCAGGAAAATGCAGGTTCCAAGGCTCTGTCATGCATTAGCTCTGGAGGTGATCGGCTTTTTATCAGTTTCTGCAGCAGACTTGTAGGTTAGATGCTTTGGGCTAGAATGCAGACTGGTGCCTGGGAAAGGGAGGGAGACTGGGATCTAATTTACTTCCTCGTGCTAGTCTTACCAGGTTGCTATGTCAATGTTTATGTTTTAAAATTATAGCATGTCAAATGTTATGGACCTGAGAAGTTAGTCCCAAACACTCCAAAGAGTGACAGTCTGATCCATGAATTGTGAAAGTGTGCCAGGCTATATTATTTCTCTTATGTAGCATTTAAGAGCGTGTACCCAGGAATCAGACAAATCTTGTTTGGAATCTGGATGTGCCACATGAAAGCGGACAGTTTTAGACTTAGAGACCTCTGGGCTTTTGCTCTGGTCTATCTAGTGAAGTTAACAATTCCTGCTTCCCTGTGTGGACCTGAGAGTTAAACGTGGTAGCACAAAAGGGGCACTTAGCTGAAAGGCTGTGCTTCTAAAAGCAGCCCCCACGAGTGCCAGCGAAAGAGGTTTATGGTAATGTCAGGTGGCCCCTTGGACATGCTCTGTGCTAGCTAAATTAGCAACTGCTGGGAATCACAAGGGGTCCTGCTGGGGGCCAGGCAGTGTGCGGGCTCAAGAGCCTAATGAAGGATGTCCACTTGGCTAAAATGAGCTGCTGCTGGCTCAGGCAGCTGGTGGGCAGCTCATATTTACTGGAAACCTGCGAAACCATTCTTTCATAGCTAAGGGTATACTTTTAGGATAAGGCCAAGATGCACAGAGTGAAACAATGCCAAGAAAACAAAACTTGTGCTTCTATGGCTTTTTACAAAGTTTTTAATGAAGAAGCATCAGTTCCTTTAAGGAAGAGCCTTAGGTGGTGGTTTCCTTTAAGCTCTATTTCTGTCTTCAGAAATAATCTACAGATGACAGTTTTTTCTATTTTTTCTCTACTGACAATCAGTTAAATAATAAGTTAGACTTTTTAGTGGATGGCAAACATACTTCATTTTTTTTACTGGTATACAGCTGGTCGTGTTTCTGGTTTATGTTTCTGTTAAGAATTTTTTTTAAAAAGTTATCTTACTCTCTTAGGGCCATAGGCAGATTGGGAAGGAGAAAAGGACATGAAACAGCAGGCTTTGCTTTTGAGCTCTCCTTTAGCTCCTGGCCTTGGAGCTGGAGAGAGGGAGCGGTTGGGCTGTGCGCCTGAGGACACACACAGGTGGGGAGGCGAGGGAAAGCCAGGCGGTGGGACACACACTCCACAATCTCATACACTGCACTGCACATTCAATTAACGCAAGTGTTATTTTGAAGTAAATGAAGAGGGGATTAGAAATGGCTCTGGACCTTGAAACACTGCTGAAGTGTTTATTTGACTACCAAAGCATGTATTATTTTATTCTTTGGTTTCCTTACAAAACAAATATTTGAGTTTCAAAAGTAATGCATAAACATATTCCTAGTTGAGGCCTCCTGCTCAAAGACGAGGCATTCTCCTGTGAGTCACCTGCTGTGTCCTGTCACTGTCCCGTGCAAGCTCAGCTAAGAGTCTGGAGCATCAGTGAGCCGATTTCAGCGTGTGCTGAAGGTGTGTATTTTATATGTATGTATGTGCACGTTTTACTCTACAGTCTTCTCCGAGAGGCTTTCCTGTGCGAGGCAATTCATTCGCCTCACACTTGTCAGTCTATGTCGAGCTCTTTGTCATTATAGGGGAGGAATAATAGTTTTTCCATCCATCTGTGAAGCTCTGTACTCTTAGTTGTGGACACTAACAGAAGACAGGTTAACAGGAGAAAAACAAAGAAAAGCATCTCTTTACGTGTATTTCATGTATGCCTGGGAGACATACAGGGAATGGTTTCTCAAAATGACTTTAAACCCCAGTATATACTTATGTTCTCAAAGAACAATAAAAACATGGGGAATTAAAGCCAAGAGCAGCTTGGGTCTGCAGGGAAGGCAAAGGCGTGGCAGAGGAAGCTGAGTCCCCTCGGCAGTGCTGCTTGTGCAGAGCCCCCGTGCCGTGTCCACGCTGGCGAGACTCTGAAGTTTTCTTAGCAGTTAACCTTTGTTTACCCCGATAGAGAGGAGAAGGAGATACATTTACCAATGTTTGTCCTACTTTTAGGGGACAATTAAGGGAGGGCAGGGAGCTTTACTTGTATCTGATTCTTCTCAGGTGCCTTCAGATACATATAATCTCTGTTCTCAAGTGCCATGTTTTCGGGTATCATACTCTCAACGCCTGCCTTGGTTGCCAAAAATGCAGGAATCGCCACTGCTATTTTGTAGCTTAGACTCTCATGGAGGAGACAGAATTTTGATTTTAAGGAAAGCAAACAGAAACAATGGAAGAAATTCTAAAAGTTGGTCTTAATGAATCTTGAGACATTTGGTACCATTTACTACTGAAATTTAGGTTAAAAGTTTATTTTGAGGCAGATTTTTAAATTGCAGATACAGTTTTCTTATTGGATATAGGACTATTCAGGTTGTCTTCTTAGTGGAGGTTACATTTTTGTCAATTTACGGATTTTGAGGAAGCAGTCCGTATCCTTTTCTTCCGTTATATTGGTGAGCTTTCTGTTACTGTGACAAACTAACTGCAAAAGGAAGAGTAATTTATTTCAGTTCATGTTTTCAGCACCTCGATTGCTTGGTTCTGATGCTTTAGGCCGTAGCTTCATGGCAAGGAGTGCATGGATAGGGAAGCCGCTACACTCTTGGTGGCTAGAAGCAAAGACAGAGAGAGGAGAGGGGAACCAGGGTCCTTAAATTCCTTCAAGTGCGTCCTCCCTGTGGACCGAACTTCGTCCAACAAGCTCAGCCTCCTAAAGGTGCCACTTCCGTCTATAGCGCTGGGCTGCTTATCAAGCCCTCAGTGCATGACGCTTGGGTGGCCCTGCAAACCCAGTGAGAGCAGTGAGTGTCGCAGTGTCCACCGTTACCGTCTTTGCTAGGTGGGAAGTCTGCAGGGATCGCTTCCACTTTACCCTGCATCAGCGCTGTGTTTAGTCTCTTTTCACGTATCATTAGTAGAAATAAGTTATTTGTGTTTCTGTTGACAGAAAGCACCGATTTTGGTGTTTAGTCTTTTATCTGTTATTCTCCTATTTTGTTTCATTAACTTCTGCTTTATGTCCCTTTTCTTTTGTTGTTTGTTTTGAGTAAATGTTCTCCTTTTCCAAGTTTCTTGATTAAGTAATTCATCTTGCTTATTTGAAGCCACTCCTTTTCTAGTATAAGCATTTAATGCTATGCATTTTCCTCTCATCACTGCTTTAGCTGAATCTCATACGCTTTGACATATTGCCTTTTTATTTTCATTACTTTCTCTATTTTTAATTCCTCCAAGGGCCGGGGTGTCTCTCAGCAGCAGTGTTGGCTTAGTACCGGCAGGCCTTGCATTCACGTCTGCATGCTGTTGCCCCGCTCCCAAGTGCCGGCTCCTCTGTGTGTCTCCTCTCTACTCCGTCTGTTCACTGGGTGCCAGCAAGAGCCCCAGCCGGGTGGACCCGTTCCTGGAGGAACAGTGCCGACCTTGGCATCTCTGTGCCTAAGATGCACAGTGTCTACTGCGTTGTAGGCTCCTTCCTGGGGAATAAAGGGCTCTTATTTCTCACATGGGCTTCAAATTGCCTGCCACCTTTTCTCTTTTTAAACAAAAATCTTTGTATGCATAGAAAGCCTTACTATTTTACTTAGTAGCAATTCCTACATGCCTCCTCTATGCCAGGCTCTCTGTTATGTTCTAAAGTACGCAAATAAGTGAGGTAAGGGACACACAAAGAGGCTCAGTCCTGGGCTCTGTTGGAGTTAGCCCTGGGTGCCAGCCCCAGGGCACAGCCACTGGCCAGGGTCCTGGAGCTTCTGTGTCACAGTTCCTCACCTAGAAATGTGGGTGGAGGCCGTGCGTGAGCGTGCTTGTTGTGAGGCACTGAGCATAGCAGGAATTCAATAAAGTGTGTGGTTGTTGCTGCTGATTTTTGATGTTAGTGTGTTTTTATAAAGTGAGGCTCAGGAGCTGAAATGCATAGCCTGAGAGCATGCAGCTATTAAATAGCAAAAATATGAGTCGGGCTTGGCAACGAACATGTGAGCTGGGCGTTCAGGGTGGGAGAGGAGGAGACTGGACGACCCTCTGGGGTCTCCAGACACCCACTTCTATGAAAACTCAAGAAAGACACCGATGCACATCCCACTGAAGCCTCCAAGTGTGAGCCGCCTGCTTCTGCCTGAGCAGCCTTCAGGAGGAAAGCAGCTTCTTTGACCACTGTGTGAGCAAGCGGCGAATTTCATAGAAAACCTTCCTGGGGAGAGTACCAGGAATGCGCTTGGGAGTGAAGAAGCAGCCACTCTCGTTTTCTTTGGCTGCCGCTTTCTTGAAGTGGATCTACATGATCTCCAGTGCCGTGCCAGACAGGAAGCGAGTGAGCCCCAAAGCTGCTGCTGCCAGGAAGCAGAACCACTTGGGCTTAGGGTGACATCAGCCATATGCAAGGAAACATCAAATGTACAGTTTTGTAAACTTTCACAAAAGAAATCCCAGGATAAACAGAGCTGGAGGGCGCTGGAATAGGTTTCGGAGCTAGAGAGCGCAGCTGGTGTTCCTCAAATGTTTGTCAGGGAGAGGGGCGGGCAAGTATTCAATGGCTGAGCATTGGGAGGCACTTGGCAGAGCTCCCCATGCCATTCCACGGATTATGGGGGATACCACCCAGCTCTGGGGGGGTGTGTGTGTGATTATAAGAGAGGAGAAGAGAGAGAGAGACAGAGAGGCAGAGAGAGATGAAGTGGGGAGAGGCAGACAGGATGAATAGGGCAATGGAGATGGCGAGAAAGAGGGGCGGGGAGAGAAGACAGGGAGAGGGGACAGAGGGGAGGACCGGGGGAGTCGCAGAAGAGACGGAGGAAAAAGAGCAGAGGAGGAGGAGCGAACAAAGGGAAAGAGGTGGAGGGAACAGCGGAGGTAAAGGGGGGAAGAGGGAGGCACATGGCTGAAAGGGTGAGAATTAGTGGAAGGCTCCAAGAAGGACTCTAACCCTCAACCTGGGAGAGGCGCACTTGTGTAGAAAGCAAGGATCGAGCAACATTCCTGCAGCATGTGTTCTGGGACCTGCTTTGGCCGAGGGCCCTGGGTCTGAGCACAGAGGACATGGCTCTCCGGTCAGTTGTCCCTGTCCGGCAGTTTCCTCCTGACTAGAATGGTGTCCGGAACCGAACAGGTCAAATATATATTTGTTGAGTGAGTGAACTAGTGAAGGATGCAGGGAACTTGGATTTAGTTATAAGGTCACTTGGAAGGCACAGACAAGGAAACAATATGCTTTTAGAAGGAAGAGCTGGAATTTTCAGGAGTTTGCAAGTTCCTTGGCAAGGTGACTGCGGACCCTGGATCACAGTGACCTTGGATCTCGGTTTTCCCCTGCTCAAACTCATTGCCAGCTGCTTGGTACCCTCATAAACACTGCTGTAAGCTGGGCAGGGCCCAGGCAGGCCTGAACCTGAGAAAGTGATACCTTGACCTACCTTGTCCTACAGTTGGTGTTCACAGCTGTCCACGTCTCAGGGAAGGTCAGCCCTTACAAACTTCAAAATACATTTCTTAATACCAGGATTAGAGGAAGGGGCCGATCTTTTCCTGATGCACCCATCCTTGCCAGTTGACCTTCATGCGCTTCCCTGTGATTTGACTTTCCGTGAGCATCCTATGGTTATTGTTAAGATAGTCTTCTGATCTCTCTGCACATTGCAAGGACCTTAAGCACCCCCACTATAATTAACTAGCAAAGGCTCTGTTCTTTTTTTTAACCTGTGCTCATGTTGTTAAACACATTCGTGTTGGGCATGGTGGTACACACCTGTAATCTCAGCACTTGGGAGGCTGAGGCAGGAGGGTTTTTCTGAGATCACACATAGTGAGTTCAAGGCTGACCTGAGCTACATAGTGAGACCCTGTCTCAGAAAAACAAATCAAAACAAAATAAACAACGACAAAATACATATGCAAATTTTACATGGACGAATGAGAGGAGTCATCAAAATATGAATCACAGGGCAAAGACCAGCGGTTCTGAGTCACATGGGTCAAATGTGTGGGCTGTACAGTGGCTGGTCTCTCAGTGACACAATGAGTGGCCAGTGGCTCTCTGCAAGCACATAAGGCCTGCTGTTTTTCTAGCTCTGCGGATGGGTTCTGTTGAACCAGTGCTCCCCTCCCCGGCCTCTCTTTGGGCATTGGTGAATGTCACATGTCCTTACACAGGATTAGCGGTGCAAATTAAAAGTAATTTATGTTTGTTTCTGAGCAGAGCTTGCTGGCCCCAGAGGAGATGAGAGTGCGGCCTCCCCTGCTTTTGCACGTTGCTTAATGAAGTGAGCGAGCTGGCCAGGGTAAACCCGCACCACATCGAGGAGGTTGTGTGCAGATCTCTGCTTCACCGTCGCTCCAGTGGGACGTTTCTCATTTGCAGCATGGTACAAATCACATCGACCGAGGCTGGCTGTCCTGTAGGCGGCCAGCGGGGGAGGCTGAGACAGACTTCGGGGGCAGTGCGGACGAAGTGGGTGCGGCCCCTCTGCACAGGCTGGTTGAAATGCAGAGCCATGGGGTCTGTGATAGATTGATGGACAAAGATGAAACTTCCCCAAATTTTAAGAAATGAAAGGAAGGCCCCCATAGCAAGCAGAGATCCTCACAGACAGTGAAGAGCAGGGAGAGGTTACAAGCCCAGCTCTGCCTCACTTGAGCTCAAGGTGTGTTCTGCAGTCACTTGGGGCAGAGGGAAGAACAGCCCCGCGCGGAAGGCAGAGTTACGGCCTCCTGCGGTCCGAGGCGGGAGCTCCCTTACGTCTGAGGCGCCTGCACTCTCCTTGGGAGCTATCCTCCTCTGTGTGTTTTCGAGACAAATCCACCTCACGTTTCAGAATATCCTTCTGAGACCCAGTTTTTGCATACTGGGTCTCCTAGGGACTTAAGGTTGAGTTCAGACTATCATGGATACCTTTTGTTCTTCCACCAGTGTGGGCAGCTCGTCTTTAAACTCGTAATGCTCTTTGAGCCATCCATTTCGACAAAGGGATTTTGAAGTAACTGCTTTGGCTCTTCATGGCATTATCAGTAACTAGAAGTAAATTCAGCCACTCAACAACACAAGCATTTAGAGCCCAGAGTTCTGTTTCCTGTTTCATCTCATTCACCCATGAGCATCGTGACCTGAGCCATAGGGTCCCTGCTGTGGCCTCCTGGCCCTACCTGAGACCCTGATGGCCTTCCTGGGTAAACTCCTGCTTGTGTAAACCAAAGACTGCACTCAGTCCAGCAAGGTACCTGCTAGGACCCTACTGCAGAGTCTGCTTAGGTCACAGGGAGCTTGTGACTATACAAAAGTTATATAATGAGATATGATGAGAATCTTCACACTCTGACATGACAGTTACAGTGTCACACTAAGGATCTGTGTTAGTTAGCTTTCCATTATGGTCACAGAATACCTGAGATAATTAAAAGGAAAAACAAAAGGGGGGGGGGGTTGGGGCTCACAGTTTTGAAGTTTTCAGTCCATGGTCCGTCAGCCACATTGCTTTTGGGCCTATATTGTGTTAGTATGTGATGGCAGAGAGCATACACTCCAACAAAGCTGTTTACCTCGTGCAGGCCTGGAAGTGCCAGACTGAAAACAGAAGGGACCAGGTTGACACTACGCCACATAGGATATAGCCCCAGTGACCTAACTTCATCCTACTAGGCCCCGCCTACCAAAAGTTCCACAGCCTCCCAGTGGTGTCAACCCCGGATCAGTCCTCCAGCACATAGGCTTCTGGGTAGGACATCAACCATATGAGAGACAAAGGGAAAGCAAAGCTTTGTGTCCAGTGTATGTATTCATTATGCTAGGAGAGGACCCAGATTCTTTTCTTTGAGGTGATCAATCTGTGGGGCAGTCCCTAGAGGACAGACACTGGCCAGGTCACTGACAGACTTCTCTACCCAGAAGGTAGAGTTGTTCTGTCTCTCCCTGTGCAGGTGCTGAGAAGAAGGGACTGAGCAGTGAATAAACCACATCTGGTGGAGGGGAACCAGGGCCAGGGCCAGCCCTTGGGAGAGAACTGCACAGGGAAGCTCACCACTCTCCTGTCTTCCAGATTCCGCGACAGGAAGCCCTACCTCTTCCTCTCCCTGACAGGAAGCCCTGCCTCTTCCGCATCCAGGGAGCAGGAAGACCTTTTATCTCTAGTCTCTTGAGTGTAGCAATGGGGCCCTGCAATTTGAACTGATCAGAGACAGATTGATAGGAGAAACTTAATGCTTCTACTACCTTCACTTTGTTTATAAAACACTTCCCTCCAAGTAATGTTACTGATTAAAAATGATTTTAGAAATCCATTCATTGTAGCTGTCTGTATTTGGCATGATTGAACAGACTTTGACATAAGGACTATTCTTGACTCTATGTTCACCAGCAGTGGAAGGATATGGTTGTTTTACTGTGACCTAGGGGATACTTTTTAATCGTTATTAGTCTATGATCCAAAGATCAGCAGTCCATGACTGTACTGTTGATGTCTAATGGTTTATTGAAAGGAACAGTTAATGCTTTATTTATTTATTTATTTAGTTAGTTAGTTAGTTATATATTTTTGACCAATTTTGCATGCTTATTTTGGTAATCTGAACAACTACTTTGAAGATAACAATATGCAACATAACAACCATTGTTAAATTTGTATCATTTTGTTTGGTGAAACTCTGTGTCATTTATAACTTTTTTTGGTTTTACTTTTTATTCTCTTTAATGGTTTGATTAATTTTGCATGCTTCCATCTGGTAATCTGACCAACTTCTATGAAGATAAAAATGTGTAATATAACAACCACTCTTACTCCTTATCGTTTTGCTCTGAAACTTTGTATCATTCTTACTGTTTTTGCTTTGTGTTGTTTTTGTCTGTGTTGTTGGCACTTTGCTAAATCGTTCTTTCTTTTCAATTCTCTTTAAAAGAATTGGCGGTCCTTTATATGTGGGAGATCATCTAACTTTTCTTTTGCGTGAGCCTCAGGTTTTTCTTTTTTTTCTTTTTTCCATCACTCACACATACCGAGGTGTACTTAGTGAATTTCATCCATGGAGAAAGATTGTTAGGGCTTATGGGTTAAGGAGGATCAGAAAACACCTTAACTGATGTGGCCTTTCCTTAAACAGATGACTTAAAATCACATGAAGTATGTGAGGGCCCTTTGGCTTCTGAGCCATGCAGAAGTCCGATCATCCCTTCTTCAGTTGCTTTGGCCTCTGAGCTCCGCAGTGGCAGTCTGTCTGCTGTGTAGAGGGAGGCCTTCTGCTGTTTGCTCAGGAAATAATCTGAAGCACAGTCAGTTTCTGGTGCATTGTTAGCCTATATTACTTCACCTCACATCTTTCTATCACAAAGCATATCAGTGACCACATGACTATAAAGAGAGTTGAGGAAATAAGAAATTAAAAAGAACAATAGGACAAACTGAAGGAAAAAAAAAGCAGAATGGTTGTGTGATAGTTAATTTTTAGGTTTAAAAACACATAAAATTAGCTATTTTCAATGGTATTTTTCTCAAGGTGGCCTCTAGAAAGCCCTGGGGACACAGCCTGCCTATGCAAGGCTGCCAGGTATCGGGGGGGGGGGGGGGGGGATGAGGGCCACACACTCATCTGCCAACCCTTCTCTGGAAATTACATTTCCTGTTGCCTCAGTAATTTTTGCTTTGTTGCAGCCAAGTAGCCCTTTTCTAGAATGAACTTCTAAATGAACCTTAATCATTGCTCTGGGTGTGTGGATAAATGTAGAGTTTTAGCTTCAGAAAATGTTTCTTTCCCCCAATTCTCAGGTCTCAAGCTTTGAAGTCAACAAAATGACCTGGCATGTCCACATGGCTGTTAAAGATGATGAAGATGTTTTTCTCTAGCCTCTTTTTCAAGTAAAGCCGTATACTAGGAGTTTTTTTTTTTTTAAACGATTGTGCTGGAATGGAATGCATGATTTAAAATCTGTTGATTTTGAGGATAGCAGGTAGCTTGGTTTTTCCTGAGCTGAATTTCTGCATTCTTAAAAAAAATACCTATAATAGACCCTTTGGCCTTTCAAATGCAGATTTCCCTCGAACATTCTCTTACTTGCTCATTTTTCCTTGGCGTATCTTAGTTAATCCTAAGTACCCAGCACAGCCTTCAACCACAGACTTCCCAGCTTGCCCTCTGCTTTTTGGGCGCCATCATGGGAACACAGGTCCTTCCAGCTTTGGGAGGGGATCTTTAGAAAGTTCAGTTCCAACTGCAGGTCTTTGAACACCAGCTTGTCTTCTAGTGGCCATGTTACTATGTTGAGGCAGTGATACCCCACATGTAAAATGCTAGTAACAGAAGGTGCTGCTTTAGAAATTATATCCAAAGTACTTAAAAGAATATCTGAGCCCTGGCATGGTGGCACACTCCTGTAATCCCAGCACTCAGGAAGCTGAGGCAGGAATATAGGCATGAGCACAATGCCAGCTGGGACTACATATTGAATTCAAGGCCAGCCTGGACTACATGATGAGACCCTGCCTTAAAAAAAAAAAAAGAGTACCTGAAAGATCATTATTCCTACATAAATGTTAGTTATAATTATTATTGACATGATTCCTCCCAGGTTCATCTCTTTTTTTGGATGTCCTGCTGGAACTCCCTACAAAAGATTAAAAAGCGAATTCTTTCCTAAGGTGAATTAGTGGAGGACATGGTTTTTACAGTTCAAGAACTTGGATTCAAGTGTGTGAGACATAGGTGCATGCTGCAGAAGTCTTGAAAGGCAAAACCATGAACTAAGAATTAGAGTTGGCAAAGGAAGGAATGCTCAAGCCCAAACGATAGAAACTCTGTACCTCTGAATATGATTAAGATACGAAGGCCTTGAGAAATGCTGGAGTGAATTCTCATCAAATCCCATGCTCCCCATGACCCTTGACAGGTCAGAGCCTGCAGTCCTCTGGTTCTAGTTACGGCCTCAGTGCTGTTGCCAGGAGCTGTCTGGCTGAAGTGCAGGGCAGTGACAGTGGTTGACTGCCCTGGCATTGCTCCCTAGAGCCCCAGTGTACACAGCGTGGCCTGGGGTGCATTCTCTACACAGTCTCACTTCCGATCACTTGATTACTTAACAATAAGCAGCCATCAAGTTTGAAAGATTATTTCCCACTCTCTTCATCTTGTTCTTATTTACCTTTTTGAAATTGGAATTGAGGTAATGGAAATTCATGATTCATTGTTTTTAAAAGCATGAAAAGTGAGGCTGTGAATAATTTAAGCATGTAACATCCATTTGTTCCTTCATAGCATTTTTTCTAATCCAATATTAATGTGGAGTGGACTTTACAAAATTCTGTTGTAAACAGTAAAACTTTTATTTATCTTGTGACAACTTGAAAGCAGTTCATAATTAAAATACCTTTTCCTACTAAAGTAGTAGAAATGGTTTACAAAAAGTTGGACTGGGGTAAATAACTTTAAAAAATTCATAGTCCTGCTACCATAATGCAGCCACTGTTAGCATGACAGTTTTAAATACTTTTATTTATTATTGTCATGTAATAATTGTATGAATTCTTGAGGTACAGTGTGTCATTTCAATACACGGACACATTATCTAATGATCAAATTAGGGTCTGGTTAGCACACTCATCACCTAAGCATTTACTCTTGCTTTGTGATGGTAACATTTTCAAGCTATCTTGAAGTGCACCATCAGTGGCAGTTCTACTGTGTGAGTGCTAGAACTCATTCTGCTGTCTCACTATAACTGGGCACCCAGTGATCAGTCTCTCCTCTTCCATCCCTCACCCTTCTCAGCCTCCTAAGCGCTGTTCTCATCCCTGAGGTCATCGTCGTCAGACTTCACACGCGTGAGATCATGCTGTCTTACCTTGTCCTAGCTTATTTTACCTAATGTACTGTCCCCCAGGCTTATTCCAGTATTTTCTTTTTCATGGCAGAATCATATTCCATTGTATATATATATATATACACCATATATTCTTTATCCATGTATCTGCTGATAGACTTAGGTTGATGTATCTCTTGGCTGTTATGAACAGTGCTGCATAACCATGGGAATGGCAGCTCTCTCTTTCACATATTGATTTACTTGCTGTTGGATATATACCCAGTGCTAGAGCACATGGAAGTTCTATTTTTAATTTTTTGAATAATCTCTGTACTGTTTTCCAGAATGGCTTTATTAAATTACATTGCCACCAACTGGCTCTTTTCTTTCCATTTTCTTGCCAGCATCTATTTTTTATCCACATAATGTTTACATACATTATGTTTATCCACATAATGTTTATAAGGTGTGTATATATACATATAGATACACATAGAGAAAGAGAAAAAAAACTTAGTTTGATTTATCGATCTGTAAGTAAAGATCTTAGGGTTGGGATTTTAAAAGCCTCCTAAAACTAAAAGCCTGAGTGTACGCTGACGGGCTTTGGGGGTGATGCAATCATGAGGACTCACTGGATCAATCCACCCATGAGATCACTCGTCTGTGATGACATGCTCTCTGGCCCTGACTGTAAGGTGAAATTTGTGAAACTTGAACCAAAGTGAAGCTTCCCTCCCTTAAATCATTTTTCTCACTGATTTTGTCACATGAACAGCAGCATGACTGACATAGAAGGAGATACTTAAATTACTATGAGTCTTACGCTTCATGCTCAGGGGATCTTGCTGCTTCTCCATGCTGAAGTGCTCAGTGGACAGCTGCCCACAACCCATGTCGCCCATATCCTCATTTCACAACAGGCTCATTGCTTTCTTCTCAGATTACAAAACACTCTTTCTACCATCTTTTCTACATGATCCAGGTCCTTTAGACAAAGTCCCAGAACCTACCTGAATTTAAGATGGACTTAGAAGGGGGCAGGGAGAAGCAGAGCGCCCGCGCTGAGGCCTGTGAGGTGCACTCAGTGTGCACCATCATCCTTTGGCTAGTCCCCACTGGCAGCATGGTGAATGGTTGCCATGGCACCATGACAGAAGGGTTTGGTAGCATCTTGTGTGTGCCTCCCCTTGGTGGTGTGTGTATTTGCTAGAACCTAGAGCATAAAATAAAGAAAACAATATGTTTTGTACAAGCTGCTAAATTTAAATCTAGATTTTAATTTCTCTAGGTCCAGATTGTCTTAAAGAACCTGAGGTTCTCAGTACTGTTCACCCACTGAAAGTGGCTATTAAATGCTATAAATTACGCAGTTTTGCCTGACTTCAGCATCTACCTAGAGAGTGCGTGCACACTGGAGCTTGTTTTCTTTGTCACACCTAGCAATGCTGACTGGGTAGCACTGTGCTGTGTTACAGCCCAGAGTGACACCGTGCAAGAATGTTACTTCTCTTCGTCTCAGTCACCCTACCCCAATGTGACTGGACTAGACTGTAACAGCACTTTACTCCAGAGCGCTTTCTTGGCCTGGCAAGTGTCCACATAAAAACGGTTATGGTAAGAATGTGTTTGATCCCTTTAGGTATTCAATATGGAAAGAAAATGTAAAGAAAGGACAGCTTCCACTCATTTTCAGCACCTAGAAGTGTAACGTTCTCTTGGGCTGTGGATTTAGGCTGGTGTTAGCAGGTTCCGCATATCATTTCAACAGTGTTGGGCCCCTCTTCTCCCAGCCCCTGTGCTACTCAGGAGGCAGAGCCTTTACAGCCATTTTGAGGGAAGCACTCTTCAGTGTGACCCTAGTTTCCTTTCAGTAGGACTGTGAATCACCAGCTGCCTGTGGCCTGAACTGCCTGATGAGAAGGAGAAGATCAATCCCCATTCTCCTAAGAAGTCCCCTCACTCTTCTGCCTTAACAGCGAATAAGGCTTCCTCACACCTAGTCTGCAGACTTTCATAGCTTAGTTCACGATAACAGGTGTATTTGAAAGCCCTCTGCTCGTGTCCCCCCGGTGACAGTGGACCCGTACTCTGTAGCTCAGGGTGGTAGCTTCCAGGACACTGCTCTGGGGACAGCAAAGTTAAAGTCAGAGCCTCTGTTTGGAGAGGAAGCTTCTCTGGCCTTGTATTTTAGCTTTCTTCTATTTTCAAATCACGTAGTCTGAAGATTTTACTCATAATGCCTCGTCATTCTATCTATAGTGACAGGTCCCGAGAACGAGGTGCCCACGGATGTAAAGAAAAGGTAAGAGAGACAAGAAAAACAGGAGAGGCAAAAGTCTGGGGTCAGGGACTAACAGTCTCTCGGACTGCAGCGCCCACCACCCATCTCAATCACCTTCTACTGAAACAGAGCCAAGGACGTGATTAGAACAAGTAGGGGCTAACGGAAGTTTTAGTAATGAACGTATTCTCCTTCTCCAGTTCGGCCTCCTGCGCTGCTGGCAACAGTCCCCAGGTTGCCTCCCACACTCGGCTCCGCCCTCACTCAGCTGGGGTCGTAAGCTGGCCACCAGTCACCAACCCACTACACTCACAGTCCTTCTCGCTTCCCCCTTTGAGTTTTGTTGTAGTCCTTCGAAGCGTCAGCGAGAAGGTTGCCAGTTGTCTTCCCATTTCTTGGTGTTTTCTGGATGCACTTCGCTAAACTAAGAGGATCAGGCAAAGTACAATTATAATATCATGCAAAACGACAGTGGAAGTTTGAAAAAATAAGAATATAGTTCAAAGTCCGTAACAGTGATCAGCGGTCAGTCTATATCTTGCGATTACACTTTTCTGCTGGATGTCTAAGAGCAAGTTAAAGTGAGACTTGTATAAATAAAAAAATTTAACCTTTTACTATCTATCAGGATCAGTTAGGTCTCCTCAGGGATCTTCTTGGAACTAAGTGCAGCATCTCCTGATCTTCTGTCAGTGTCAGCCATCTGGATGAGTCACGGCCATTGCTTGACCAAGGTGCTTTCTCTGAAAGCTTGAGAGAGTTTTTCTCTCCTGGTGACTCTCCTGTGGCACACTATATATCATAGAATCACTTTCCTCTGTGGTCCCTTAATCTCCTTGATCAGAAAATCAGGGACTCAGCCGAGTTATAGGATGTCACAGCAGAGATTCTCTTATATCCTGAGTCTTTACTGACCTCAGAGGGTGTAGTCAAAATATTGCCTGTCCTCTTAGCCCAATTTATCTTTCTAATATTTGGTCTCCAAACTTCAGTTGTCAAACATCTAGCAGAGAAGATTAACAACGTAACACTGTAATGGAGGCAATAAGCTTAATATTATAATCTGATCTAAATAGCAAACACCTTAGAACATACAAATGGAGCCATTATTTTTTAACAACTATGGATATTCTAATATTTAAATCCTAATAGAATATTAACAAACAGCAATTATATGTATTTACCCCAAAATTTAAAAATAAAAACCATATATAACTGCTACAGGACAATCATGATGACACTTTGTAACATACTTAAATTTTCACTCTGATACAACATAACCTTCAACCAATCATCTCTATTCAATATATAAGGAGCTTCCATCCAATCTGTTGTCCCTCAGTAGGATATACATCACAAGTTTTTGTTAAAGGGAGAGATCTCAATCCAAAGGAAAGTCCTATCACAATAAAGTCTTTGCTCCACATTTTGAAAAAATCTGTAATCATGAATACATTCAATATACCCTGAAATGAATACCAGTGAATTACCACATACATGTGAAAAACCCTCGTTAAAATTTTGCTTTATACCAAGAGGATCCCCATAAGAAAACTGTATTATAATTTCTACTGAAAAATTTTTCTTTGACCAAAAGATTAAATTATAGGGATGTCTCCCAAGAGACATGGAGATCACCGGGAGCTCCTTATTGATGAATAAAGGTTGGCCACTCCTTCATTCACCAAATGGAGTCCTACCCAACAATTTCTCCACCCAAAGATTGTAGTTAAATATCTTCATTTAAGCCAATTGGTAATTTGGGCAAAAGTATGCCTTCAAATCTATAACCCAATTGTATTATGGAAAAAAACTGTGGAGCTCAAAATAAAGGGGAACAGCTGTTCACAGAGTGATAGACAAACATTTAAAAAGTACACAGAATAACCAAACAAACATCTTTACAAAATCAGTGCACTCAAATATATTTTTGATCAAGTTGAATTATAGTAACACTACAACAATTTTAGAAATTTATAATTTAAACAGACTGGGCAAAATTTGTTGGCAGTTAGTAGAGATCTCTTAGAAAATTTTGTGATTATTTTATCCAGCTGGGCTGAGAACTGTACGTCCAAGCATTTCCCAGTCCCGTGGAATTAAATGGTCAGACTGAGCCAGTCCCGAAATTAACTCAAAAGTATAAGGAGAATTCACTCCATATGAAACACAATCCTGCTTCAATTCTTTAATACTTTTAAAAGATAATGGAGCATGATTATACCGAACATAAACTTGGGAATTTTCCTGATCTCCTGGTAGTTCAGTAACTGTAACTGGGTACATAGCAAAAGCCTTACAAGCTTCCAGATCTCCTTCCTGTTTGGCTTGGGCAAAAGCCTTCATGACTATAGTCACACATAATGGTCTTTGAACAGTTAACTGAGGTGGATCCCTGAAAGTGTTAGACTTTTCACATATTGGGGCTGAGGGCTGTACCGGATATGCTTGAGAGACCAAAGAAGGTGGAGAGGAAAATCTAATTTCTTCTTCTTATAATCAGTATTAAGTTCAAAAGATCCACACCTTCCTTCCTCCTCTGAAACTAATCCCTGTCTTTGAAGCGATAGAGTTTCCTCAGGTAAACTATTACTCGATTCCGAATCAGAGTGGTCTTTACCTCTTTTACTTCTTACCTCCTGCAAGATCTCTAGTTCTGATTCAGATTCTTTTTGAGACAGAAAATTTCCCATGGTAACCCTGATGAACAGTCCCAGAGGCCGGGTGTACCTACTCATCGACTCTTCTCTGGTCCAGTGAGCACTGACTTAATTCTCTTTCTGTAGTCTCAAAGACTGCTTTCGTCCTCAAGCCCCTGCTCAGGCACCAATGCCTAAATAAGTTTACCTCTAGATGAAGATTCATTGTAAGATTAGTTTTTCACTTCTGTCCTAAGAAGAATAATCACAAACAAGATACTGGATTTGTAAGTAATCCCATCTCTCACCCTTGCAACCTGTGCCTCAACCCAAAGGGCTAAAGATGCAGCTATGGGAACCTCCATTTGTTACCTAATGCCACTCTACTGCAGTCATAACACCCCAGAAAGACTGTGTTGCAATTTTTAGTGTGTCATGTAAAATACATTTGGAATCACCAGTTTCACACTGACAGATCTGCTCCTCCTGCTCTGGTCTTGGAGAATTTCTTCATCAGAACAGTGTCTAGAGGAGCCTGGTGCTTGCAGAAAAAGGGTGAGTGACGTTTTGGGTGGGAAGGAACTTCGGCACAAGAGAACCCAACTGGCTGTAGCTTCTAGGCCAAGAGGAAGAGCACAGCTAGGAGATCCAGAATTTACAACTGAGGTTGTCCAATTGGGTGCAAGATGTGAACTTTATGATCGCTTTTGGAGGATTATTTTTCTTAGAAGCAGTCAGGACCTGGAAACAAATACTGGAAGAGCGGCACGGACACATTTAGTTCTGGGCACGGCATCTGCCCGTGGGTACAAGTCCAAGAGAAGAGGAAAGGGGTGAGGCGGAAATGAGGTCAGAGACCATTCCCTAGGTGAGCTGGCAGGGAGTGTGCACGCAGAAAGCAGAGTCAAATTACTGATCTTGCTGACATGAACCACTGTAGCAGCACGGATCTCCCTGGATGCGCTGCCTAGGAGGCAGTGGACATTGCTCCCTGAGTAGGGCCTTGTGCAGAGCACTTGACTCCATTTTGAGCCAGGAAGAAGTCTCCAATTTATGGAGAGAGAGATACTGTAACTCTTCCTATCGATGGTTTCTCCCTTCATCCTATGAAATATGAGGACAGAGGGAGTCTCACAGATAAATGGCCAAACCATTTTACCCTTTCGATCATTGCACCTACCTTTGTTTTATTTTCTTAGAAAAAACAAGGCCCAAAGAGCGTTGGTCTGAGACATACAGTCACTGAGTCAGAGAAGATACGAGTATGAGACTTCTGCATCCTAAAGCAACGCTGTTTATCCCCAAAGAACTTCTTATCCTCCTTTAATTAACATCAGTTCCAAAATGGAATGAAAGAAAGAAAGAAAGAAAGAAAGAAAGAAAGAAAGAAAAGAACAGAACAAAGTTCTAATTAAGGTACAAACCTCTAAGCACCCTTGACTGTTAGCTTATGTAAGATACTGGTTTAACTCTAAGGTATCAAGTTCATGAAGAGAAAGTAGAAAAATTAGTGATCATATAACTAAGATTAAAATAACCATAACATTGTCTAGAAAAATCAATTACTGGAATTTACAAGGAAATAAGGAAACTGAATTTTATCATTTGCTAAGGAAACCTTGTATCATAGTTGTTCTTTTAAATCAACATACTCATGGATGCTGAGACACCTATTTGAGTATTTCTATCTTAATTACTTTCTAATTGCTAGAACAAAATACCTGACACACACAGGATGAAGCGTTTATTTTGGCTTATAGTTTGTAGAGGCTCAGTCTATAGTTGTCTGGTTTCAAGGCAGGGTGGCATGGCAGAAGGGCATCACAGAGGTTAAAGAGTGAGTGGCAGGGTAGGCAGGAGCCAGCAAAACGGCAGTCTTCCTTTCCCTTTTATTGTGTTCACGCTACAAGCCTATTGGTTGGTGCTACTCACACTCATTGTGGCCCTTCCACTTTCAGAACTATGCTAAATCTATCAGTAGACTAATCCAGTTATCACATACCCACCCTCCAGTATCACATATCCACAATCTAGCCACCTCCCAAAAGCCCCACTTATAAGCACATTAGGCTTTGAGGGGGCATCTGTGTATATGCCGTAGTACTAGCGTATCAAGGCTCTTACTCCTCATAACCTTGGTAAATCATATGGAACTATTGGCTTTATTTTCACTTCTGAATATATTTGGTTCAAATATATTTCATTCTCTATGTGCTATAAAGTTTTTAAATACTTAGAAAGGTTAACTAAAATATAATGTTCATGCCATTCACAAATAACTAAAACATTTTAGAACAAATTAAATGTCCACTGTCATATGGAATTCTGACCTTGCTATAGATCAAAGTGGCCCTATAGAATGAATCAGAGATGCAGTATAATGCTAGTTGTCTAAACTTGATCATCTATACATCAGACTAACTGGTTTTATGTTAATCAGCTTATTTTCACACATTCACACTGTCTGCTATCTGTCAGAATGTTGTTGTAGACCCTAGAGGAAGGGCATGAGAAAAACACCTTTTATGTGTTCAGAATCCACTGTGTGCAATAATTTAGAGCCATCCTTCAGACTTACTGTCTTTAGACATTGATTTTTATTGTAGCGTTTTTCCTCCAGAAATATTCATTCCACAGAGAAAATGAAGCATAAGCTTTTGTAACTTCTACATATTTGGGTAGTTTCCCATGCTCTTTTGTACACTATTTGCTAAAATTTTTTGGTAACTAGATTTCCTCTGCTTATTTGTCCCTTTAATAGTGAAGACAATTGTCACCCCACACTTCTTGGAGCAGCTGCTGTTTGAGAACGGGAAAAGCTTCTGTCTGTGGCCTTCTTACTGATTCCTTTTTACCTTTGCTGATAAATCACCAAATGGCTTAATTCTGAAAAAAACCCTTAAAAGTGTCCAAAAAAATAAATTTTACAACCATATGATAAAATCAGGTGTATAACTGAGTTTCGGAAGCTGGACTCAAATTCGTGTTCCTCAGTAGCTTAGTGGGACCTTGTTTCAAAATAATACTTTAAAAAAGGTCTGGAGATGTAGCCCAGTGTAGAGGCCTGGGGTTCAGTCAATGCCACAATCACTCAATCTGCCAGTTATACACCTGATTTTATCATGATGTTGTTGCAGTATGCAGTGTGGCATTAACATCTGTCTGCAAAGAGCTTTGCAGTAGGCTGCTGAGCAGGGAAAGTCTGTCCCTGTTTTGGTCCTTTCAAGTATATGTTAAGTGATTGGGCCAAATTTAAAACATTAATACATGTGTAATTTTCCTCCTAATATTAATGAGGATCCAAGAAAATAAACCTTTAGTACACTTTGTTCTGTATGAAATATCAAATGTTTTAAGCTAAAACCTATGTTTCTATGGGTGTACACGTTGATGTTTACATGTATTTGTATGAGGGAGCCAAGTGTATTAAAATTTACTTTTATGTTTTCAAATATTTTACTAAATTTGCATTTTCTGCTCAATTTACATTTTCAAAAGCAATTCTGTACTATGAGATGACTGTATGTCCGGCACTATGTATCTTCAGCAGGATCTCGTGATCATTGTGAAGCTAGTGGTGACTGGAGTCTTTGAAAAGACTTAGCCAGAGGCATCCAGAAGCGGGAAGCAGGGCCTTTTCTTGGTAACTGTGGGGACCCCTTGACCAGTAATTTTTCTTCTCTTCTTTTTGGAACATCCTTTGAGACTCATCTGCTAGAGATTTTGGGAAATAGTGAGGGATGGGAGGAGGACTCGGCACAATTCCAAGATTTTAGATGTTAAAGAAATTAGCACCCAAATTCTGTTATTGAATTAGCTGCTATAATTTATGAATGTGAGTTTGAAACTCCAAATGTGATAACTTTTCTTCAAATGTCTTTCATAGAAAAAACTCAAGGTTAAACATGTTTCTTGTATACAGCACATTGTTGGATTTTGTTTCTCGATCCACTCTGCCAGTGGTTTATTGAAAGGAACAGTTAATGCCTAAATTTTATTTTTACCAATTTTACATGGCTCTATCTGGTAATCTGAACAACTACTTTGAAGACAACACCATGCAATATAACAACCTTTGTTGAATTCCTACCATCTTGTTTAATGAAGCTCTGTATCGTTTCTAATTTTTTTAAATTATTAATTTTTTAATTGTTTGATTAATCTTGCATTCTTACATCTGGTAATCTGAGCAACTTCATTGAAGATAACAATATGTAATATAACAATAATTGTTAATTTCCTATCACTTTATTTTAAAATTCTGTATTTTTATTGTTTTTGTGTTGTCTTTATCTTTTTAGAAATTTTTCAAATTTTTTTACTTTAGAGATGAAAGAACAAAACATATTAGAGACACACAGACATTTACAAAATAACACAAAAACAATACAAGCCATACAGAATTTCAGACAAGGTGATAGAAAATTAACAATGGTTGTTGTATTACATGTTGATATCTTCAAATTGGTTACTCAGATAAAGAAATATAGGCATGTAAGATGGATCAAACAATTAAACATTAACTGTTCCTTTCAATAAAGTAATAGAAATCAGTAGTATAACTATCTTCGCTATCCTGTGTATACATGCATACATATTCTTCCCTGTTTTTATCTTTGTGGTTATTTTGTTTTCTTTTCTCTTTAAAAGAAAAATACTCAGGGGCCAGTCATTTTTGTAGTCCTCATACATCACTAATATTCCAGCTGTGCACATGAAAATAGAAAGTTTAAACTTGGCAGAATCAAGTGGGCCATGACACACTCACAGCACAGTTCCCAGCTGAATGCTGCTGAGAAAACCAGCTATTTCCCATCTACTTCCTGGGAGCAGAGCAGGTGACCCACGACCCTGCGGCCATTACAGTCTGAGGCTCCGCCCTCCATGTGCCCAGTGCAGACAGATCCTCAGAAGGCCCACAAGTTACTCTCACTGGGGTTCACATGTGGGCCCTTCCTGCGTATGCCCAGCACTGAATGAGATACTGAAGTGGACACTCCACAAGCTGCTGACACTGCAGTTTGGGTCTAGGCTTCACTTGTGTCCTGATCTCCTGGAGGTCACAGACACAAGCAGTCTGTGATTGCTGTTGGTGCGGCCTGTGTCTGGATCCTGTGTGCATCCTGAACTTACTGGAGACACAGAATCAGGTGGTCCAACTGCAATGTTGACACTGCAGTTTGTGTCTGGGTTTTACCTCTACATGAACTGCCTGGGGTCACAGGCCCACCCATCTGAGATTGCACCACCAGAACCTGGGTCATACGCATGTGCTGAACTGCGAAGGGTCACTGGATTAGATGGCCTGCCATCAACTGACATCGCAGTTCGCATCTAAGATCAGGGAGAACTAGGTACACTTCACCATCTACCCGAAGACTCCAGACTATGTAGCACATCTCAGTGGACACTGAGGGGCAGGCCTGACCACCAGGAGAACTAGGGCCACTAGCAACCTTTGCTGAACTGCTAGAGAAGGAGACTGAGTGTTCTGCCTCCGGCATCAAACATGGCAGGGTGAAGGACTAAAACGCAATCTCAGAACTCCACCCCACTCAGAACAAGTCCAGGAGACACTGACATAGGAAAACTTGGTAAACACACACCTGAAATTGCTGAAATGATTACAGTGGAAGCAGAGAAACATCTCCATCAGGCCATAGAAGGGATCATATCAGAAATAATCTCTCAGGCACAAAATGAAATGACAAAAATATTGAAAGAAATGTTCAGCACATCTAGAGAAGAAACAGATAGAAAAAATAGGTGAACACAGGCAATGGATGGAAATGTTCCATGAGCAATATAGGAATGAATTAGAATGCATGAAACAGACTAAAAGAGATTTCCAGGAAATGAAAACTTCCACTGAAAGCTTGCAAAACTGCTTGAATGAAACCAAAGAGAGAATTTCAGATCTTGAAGAGAGCATGGCAGCTAGTGATTGTGAAAGGAAGGATCTCTTAAAATCAACAAGGATCCCAGAAAAATCAATTCAACAGCTGCAAGATGAAGCAAAGAGAAATAATGTCAGACTAATAGGAGTCAATGAAACAGCAGGAGCTGATACAAATGACATAAAAAGAATATTTACAGAAATAATAGAAGAAAGTTTCCCAAGCATGGAAACAGAAGCTGAGATACAGATAATGAGGCATACAGGACTCCTACTAGTCATAACCATAATAAAACTGCACCCAGACCTATAATAATCAAGATCCCAGATCTCCAGCAAAAGAACAGAATATTAAAAGCTTCTAGAAAAAAGAATCAAATCATCTATAAAGGAAAGCCCATCAAAATCACAGCAGACTTCTCAACACAAACTATCCAATCAAGAAGAGCTTGGAGTGAAGTATTACAGGTCCTAAGACAAAACAGCTTCCAAACAAGACTAATGTATCCTGCCAAACTATCCTTCAAGTTTAATGCAGAAATAAAATATTTCCATGACAAAGAGCAACTGAAGAACTTCATGAATGCCAAACCATCCTTACAAAAAGTACTAAAAGACATTCTAGACAGAGAAGAAAATGACCACAATTTCAAGAACAACAACACCCTCAAGAAGAGAAAGCAACTAAGCAGGTAGAAAAAGTAAGAAACCAACAGCAAGTAAACAACATGACAATGATAAGCCAACACATATCGTTTACAACCATAAATGTTAGTGGCTTCAATTCGCTAGTCAAAAGAAACAGATTGGGAGAGTGGATTAAGAAACAAAATCCAATGATATGCTGTATACAGGAAACACAGATTTCACTTCACCCCAGTAGGAATGGCTATCATCAAGAAATCAACCAATAACAAATCCTGGTGAGGCTGTGGAGAAGTAGGAACTCTTCTCCACTGCTGGTGAGAATTCAGACTGGTGAAACCACTGTGGAAAGCAGTTTGGAGATTCCTCAGCAGACTAAGTCTAGAGGTCCCATTCAACCCAGCTATTTCCTTTCTGGATATTTTCCCAGAAGATCTGAAAACATCATATCACAGCAATATATGTGCACCCATGTTCATAGCGGTACAATTTGTAATTTCTAAATTGTAGAAGGAACCCAAATGTCCATTCTACTGAGGATTGGATAAAAAAGTTGTGCTACTGTTATGTAATGGAATATTACTCAGATATAAAGACAGATAAACTCGAGGCTTTTATAGGTAAATGGTCACAATTAGAGACCATACTCATAAGTAAAATGTCAGACCTGCATGTGTAAGCAACGTATTGTCTAACTAGTATGAGAACCTGAAAGAGTGAATAAAAACAAGGAGGTATGATAGACACTGTGCAATAAAAGGAAAATGCTCAAAAGTAAAGGGCAACTGGGGTGTGGAAAGAGAGAAGGGAAAGAAAGGGAAATCATGTATGTATATACATATACAGGATAGCTAACAGTTGCATTACTGTCTTCTATTGCTTTATTGAACGGAACAGTTAATGATTACTTGTTTGGTCATACTGCATATCTCTATTTGTTTTCTTGAGAAACCATTTTAAAGATATCAGTGCATAATACAACAACCATTGTTAATTTCCTACCACTTTGTCCATAACTCTGTATTGTCTGTATTGTTTTTATGCTATTTTGTAAATGGATATGTTTGTTAATATGTTTTCCTTCTTTTGTTTTTAAAATAAATAAAAACAACAAGAAATGAAAGCTTAAGCTTAAGCCTAATGTCATTTTCCTTTTTCTTCATTAATTTATTGACATGGTAATACTTTTTCTATATTTGGTAGGCACAAATTATGGACATTATATTGAGTCTTCCACAGTTATGTGAAGGAATGAATGATCCACTTATCTGAGCTTTGCAAAATATACTGCATTTTTTAAAACTCAAGATTAATTATAAATAACAGATGATATAAATAACAGATGAGGAAGCTGTAATGCTACTCTTTATTTCCTGAGCTTCCTAGAAGTTCCTCATAAAAGATCTCATTTTTCTTCAGGTAAATAATAAAGCCAAATACACAGTAAACTGTATTGGACTTTTTACAATTCATAAAGGTAAAATTTTAATATGTGAAAATGATCTATAAGAAGTGCAACAATCTTAGATTAACTGTCACAGGGAAAATGAAAATGTTAGATGTCTTATTCTCATAATTGTATTGTATTAAGTGGAGTAAAATCTAATTTCATTGAAAGAAAAAGTATTTCATAATTCAAACTTTGATTTTAGAAATTGTGCTTAACCAGCTGCAATATGAACTGAGAGTAGATTTTGCAAAATTAAGATAATTTAGTAAAGTAAAGGAGGGTGGATTTGACTTATATTGAATCCAGTTGCTGCCTAATGTAACTCATTTCTTCTTGCCTCTGTCTTGAAATTCCATGGACATGGGTGTGTCCTGGGCCCAGCATTTTGTGTGGGCTCCCACCTCAACTTTTAGCAGCTTCTTGTGTGAAGAAATGGAGAGCCAATGTTTCTCTTTTACTTTATGTCTACAGTGTTAGTTTTAAATATCCCCTTTGTTTAAGTTTCTGGTGTTTTTACCTAACCTAAATTTCTCAGCATGAAAAAGTCAAGTGTTTATGTCAGTCAGTTCTCATGCCACAGAAAGATACAATGGACTGCCTGACTTGTATAGCAAGCATGCGTTTTTCACAGTTCTGGAGACTAGAAATCCAAGATCAGGCATCCATGGGGTCAGGTTCCTGCTGGGAGCATGCTTCCAGATTTCTACAAGACTGACTGTTACATCTTCACTTGGCAGACAGATCACCAGGTGATTCTTCTTTGCTCTTATAAGGCATTAATCTTGTCATAAATGCTTCACTGTCATGAGCTAATCACCGCCGAAGTCCCTGCCTCCTGGTACTCACTTTTACAAGCGCATTTTCAGGTTATGCATATTATTTATGTATTTACTTAACTTTTTTACTTATGTATTTACTTATGTATTTAGGTGCTGAAAATTGAATTCAGGGGTTCACACATGCTAATCATACTCAGTATCGTTGAGCTGTATCCCCAGACAACATACGGAGTTTAGTGGGCACAGGAACGTTCAGTCTACAGCAGTGTATGTGAATGCACTTACCTCACTACCGTCTTGCTATGCAACACGTTGTATGCCAATACAAACGGGCAGAGAACCTGAACCAAGTTACCAATTTTTAAAAAATGGCTGAGGGTGTATCTCATTTGCTGAGCACAAGAGAAAGAGGCCCAGGGTTTACTCCCCACTGCCACAGAAAACCAAATGAACCAAACAAAACAGGTTTTAATGTTTGTCCCTAGTCAGATCTTTTCTGTCTGATATAACTTGTGAAGCTGTTAGATATAACGTGAAATTTGTATTCTGTGTCAACCGTTACATTTGTACTAAACTGAGTGAAGTTCTTTTTTCTGAGTTATTTCAGTTTACAATGATTGTTTTCCTCTTGCCAACCAAATATTTATGAAAAGCACACAGAGTGTTAAGAGAAGGAGAGTTCTATTTTTCTTTGCTTTATTCCCATTTAGTCTCATGAGATTTAAAACAGATTAAAATTTTTCATTGGGTAAAAAGGAAGCCAAAGGTCATTTAGAACCAGCTACTTCTATTCTGGCTAATTCTACTCTCTTTTGTTCTGTCTAGTTCTGTGACATTTGATGGGTGGAACAGTGGACTGAAATTATTATTATTTTAAAAACTGAAATAAAATAAACCTCCTGTAGCCACAGAACCAATTGCCACATTCTGCTCAAGATGGCCTCCTGCCATATGCTTCGTGAGCAAGCAGGTGCCTCTGCAGCCGCATGCCCCAAACTCAGTCTCAACCCTGCCATTTATGTGCTGAGTGAGCTCTGGATATGCCCTGAACTTCTCTGGCCCTGAGTCCTCTCATCTGTAAAGAAGACGTAGTACTAACGCAGCACCTTCTTAGGCGTATGGTGACGATGGAGTGCTTTTGTGGATGTTAAGTTCAGCCCCTCGCTGAGGAGGCTGTGAGGGTTTGTCTTGTCCCGGTCCTGACCTTCTTCCTCCTCCTGCCTTCCTCCACCCTCACCCTCTTTCATCAGACGTTAATATTGGGAATGAGGACCTGCATCGAATGTGTTGGAGCTCTGAGCTATGAGGGGGTGGTCCTGGCCCACTTGCTCTGAGATAAACACCTTTTAGTTATTGAATTGGTGTGAATTTTAGAGGATTTAAATATGTGATCTGCTATCTCACCTTTACACTAAAACGCTTTCTTTGCCTATCTTGCTCATTTCTGACCCACATGCAGTGGACCTCTCTTGCAAGTGATGCAGTGACTGAGAAGCACAGGAATGCATTCCAGGTAATTTATGCATTGTGAAGGAGTACATCTGGGGAGACCCTGAGAGAGACTGTCAGGAGTCCAGGAGTCCCAGACACAGATGCTCTTTAAGAGCAACTGTAACTCAGCCCTCATCCATGACCCCACCAAGCAGTAGTGAAGGCAATCCACACAAGGAAGAAGATTGTCTGGTCAACTGGGAGATTGAAATGCTCTGCTGTGATTGGTGCACCTTCCAAAGGGATGCTCTTCTTGCCCATTTGCTTGACATAGAAAATGCCCTTCATATCCTTTAGGAGTTTCTTCTAAATGAGAGGCCCCTACTTGAAGGTTCAGGTGTTCTTGAAGTTTTTCTTTATTTTATCTTAAAAACTGAGAAAAAATTAATTTCTAATTCAAACTCTGTGCATCTCTTCTAAGAAATAAAATGTAATGCCTCCTAACTCTGAGTAAATTTGATGCTCTGGAAATAGGTGTAATTGTTGGTTGTGCTTCTGTACAGGAGTGTGGCTTATTCACTTGAGAGACACAAATCCGGAGATGGCCTTTCACAACCTAAGTGCCATGTCCAGCAATCTTCAGATTTTCTTAGATGGCTAGGAGTGATTACCATATTACCACTCTGTGATTCTGGCATTTAATCCACATGACTCAGTGTGTTTGAGAGATTATGTACTTATCTTTATAAATCATAGTTCTATTTAAACTGGTTTCTTAAAGCTGGTATGTGGGAAGTTGAGGTGTGGGTGGAAATTTTGTCTTCCTGTAGCTGGCTTTGGAGGAAAAAATAATATGGTCATTTACATGAATTGTGTGTGACAAGGGAAAACAGCAGAGTGAAGATTTTATGAGTTCTATATCTGTCTGGATTAATGTAAATGGTCAAAGAAGGAACAGGCAGCTTAGCCATTAATTAGTACAAAGACAATTTGATCCTTTGACCCTTGGTACCTCTGAAAAACTATCTGTCAGCATTTCTCACACATCACATACTCTACTGTCGGTGTATGTACACTTAGATCAGAATTCCTACTGGGGTTATGTGGGACATATGCTTGCACTCAGGTCCTCTCAGATGACCCCACCTTACCTCATTTCATGACATTTATCCATGTTTATCTCACCCCAGGATCACATTTTCTGTGAATCACTTTAAGGTTCCTGTCTTGGTTACTCTTCTCTCATCACTGAGACAAAATACCTGGCACCCAGAACTAAGGAAGGAGAGGTTTATTCAGCTCACAGTTTGTGGAGGTTTCAGTCCACATTTGGCTGGCTCCAAGGCAGAGTGGCACATGGCAGAGGGCAATTGTTTCCAGTGACAGAAAACAGCAAAGCAACAAGTGCAAAAGGGAGGAGCAGTGACAAGCTGGAGGAGTCATCCCCAGGCTGTGGTGCGAGCAGGAGGTGGTGCTACTTTGAGGAGGTGAGGCCTAGTGGAAAGAGTTGAGGTCGCTTTGGACACCCCCATGGAAGGGATACGCCCATTTTGCTTCTCTACGACCGTGAGGTGGACAGACCTCTTCCCAGTCCCCCGCCATGATGAATGATGCCACTGCAGACCCAAAACAGTGCAGCCCACTCATCATGGACTGCAACTCCTGCAGCTGAGAGCCAAATGAACCTTTTCACTTATCACAGGTGTTTTGTCACAGTAAAAGAAAGCTGACTTACACAGTAATCCTTTGCATCTTAGTTCTACCCCCTGCTCCTTGCCCTACGGTGTAGCCACAGCTCTAAGCTGTGGTATCTGGGTTCTCCTGGCACCCTGAGATGCTGGCCACCGGTCCCGGCCCCCTCCCCCCACAGGGCTGCACTTTTGCTCCTGCCTCCTTCTGCCTCACTGGTAAGCTGAAGGGAAGGGAGGACAGAAGAATGACTCTCTGCTGGGTGTCTGCTCTTACGAGTCCTTCTACTACAGTATGTTCCATGCATTTCCCAACATGCTGTAATAGAGACATCTGCGTCTGAACCAAGAGGAAGCTGGCAGACCGAAGAATGACTCAGACAAGTCCAGCCTGTGAGGCATTGAGATTATAAGGGCTTGTTATAGCACAGTGCATGGCTTATGGGAAGCTGCACTTCGAAGTCATTATCCCCTGCCTGCCCAGTTATGGTTTATATACGGCTGTAAGTTAAACAGCAAAAACTCAAGGAAAAAGCGAGAATCCATGGGGAAAGTTAGGAGTTTAAGTGGACTTCATTCCCATCCTTATCAGGAATGCCACCCGTCTCAGCAAATGCTGCCGAGTGGCAGTAATACAAGACCTAATTTTGGTGTAGCCTGGCATACAGCCTCAGCACCTGGCTAGGGCCTGCCTTAGAGCTAAACAGCAGACAACTACAAACACTGATGCTCCAGCTAAGGTTGGACCACTATTCTCCCTGAAAAGGGGCAGAAGGAAAAATGTCCGTCCTTTGAAGGTCACCAAAATGAATTGAAAAAAGGTGGATTAATAGGAGAAAAAGATGCTATATAAATATATTAATGTGCACAGGAGTAAAAAATCACAGCACTGGAGTCTTACAGGAGGTAGAGTTCTCCAAGGACCCAAGGACTGAGGCTTAAATAATTCCCTGAGTTACAGAGGACAAGTGACATGGGTAGGCAAAATTATCCCAAAGCACTGTAAGGTCAACCTGTGGGGGCAGTGATGGGAAGAATGCCTGGTGGAACAGACCTAGTCTTACCACACAGGGTAAGTCATTTGAGGTAATCGCTCAGAGGGTCCCTAATAAGAATAAGTGAAAATTCTGTTGGGCCTGGGAACTTTTAGTCTGTTCTCCTTTCCTGATCATTTGATGACATTTTTAGGGAGAGATAGTTAAGATAATTTCCTTTGCTTTGGAAGAATCTTTTCTGAAAGGAGTCAGACATGGAAATTCTGGAGAGATTCCCTGAGAGTGAGCAAGAGAAACAAGTGAGGTTCAGAGGACTCTGACTCTGGGGCAGCTTCCAAACTCTCTCAGCATGTGCCAGCTCCAAGTTTGGGGTGTCCTCTTCTGAGTTCCAGCGCTCTCAAGTCCTCCTATTAAAATTACAAGTCCAGTGACAGCTGACACTGCATTGTTTATCTAACCATTCATAGCACAAGTAGCTTCTGCCACATAGAAGGTGCTCCACAAGTACTTAGTAGACTAGATAATTGCTGTTTTGAATGACTTTGCAGGCTCTTCAGAACAGTAATAAACTGACATAACTCAAGAAAACTAATGACACTGAAACACTGTCGAGTCTGTGAAGCAAGTGAGAACTGCATGGCACAGTGCAAGTTGACACTTCCCTAATGCTGGCACTGAGTGCAAAGGGGCAAGACGCAGGTGCACGCAGCCCTTCCTGCTGCTAGGCCCTTCAAGGTGGAGGATGGCACAACCATGACCTGGAGGAGAGAAAACAGTTTTGGTCTCCACTTTTCACAAGCTGCTTTTAGATAGGAGACAGATTAGTAAGAGGACAACAGATAGAAGTCTCTGGACAGACATACCTCATGTATACATGGCAGCGAAGCAGAGATGTGATCTTAGGAAAAGATCGCAAAGAAATTTCGATTTCAGGCTTAAGTACCATTGTCCTATGAAACGAGGAAAGAAATGTGTGGGAAGGCCGGTTATGAGGGCGCCAGGAGAAAGATGTGATCACAAGTGAGGTTTTCCCTGCAAGTTTAACTTGGTCCCTTTTCTTTGACATGAATTTCCGGACCTTTAGTCTTTTTTCTATTCTTGATGCAAAGAGAAAGACAACCTGGCCATGGAGAATTCCTTTATAGATGTGAATTTCCCATACAGTAGAACAGCTGCTCAGGGATTTCCCCATATCTGTAATTGCTCAAAATAGTCCTCCTGTGGAAGGCATATTTGGCATGACACTCTGGTCTCCTCCAGTCATGGTTTCAGATGCTGTACCTTATCCTGTCAGCTTCACGGGGGAAACTCAGAAGACTTTTCTGTAAACCATTTCTTGTGTTCCCAGAAGCCTCTCAGCAGAAAGTGTGCAAATTTCTGTGGGGGCGCCAGTGTCCTTAGCTGAATGAAGCAAGTCCACTAGTCCTCAGGCTGTCTGGTTAGTGTTTTTCTATACAACCACAGCAATGGAAAATGTGATTGAGAAGCAGAACCAGATGCCTCTAAAGCATCTCCTGAATTTTACATTTCAGTTTCATTCTAGCAACTAACTGCAAATGAGGAAAATTCAAGAGAAAGCCTGGAGATGCCATGAAGGGTGAGAACCTCTTTCACACATGTTTATCACTTCTCTGCAAGAGGAGTTAAGAGATGTGTTGTTTAAATTCATAGTAAAACACTAGAAATGTTTCGGGACACTGTTATGAATGAGGATTTAAAGAGGTCAGATAGGTGACTGGATTTTTAAAAATAACAAAGCTATCCCTGAAGTCTTGCAAATTACAACTGGGAAACCATCTTTCTTGTTTTTCTATGGCTTTAAAAAATCTCAGACTTGGCCTTGCAGGACCCAGATGCCGCCCAGATTAGGAGGTTAGTGGGACCTTGCAGCCAGTGGCCATTACTGGCAGGTACAGGGCTTTTATCTGTCCCAGAAATGCAAAAAAAAACTGCCCCACAGCCCAAATGATAGGCAGTGATATTGATAGGTTAGCAAAACTCATTAGTGGGTTCCAGACATAAGTTGTGTCACAGAATCAGTATAAAGTCTTATAATGAATGTGGCTTTTTAAATAAAAGGCAAAGCATACTTTTAATCAGTATTAACAAATTACTTTATACCACATGCATCCATAACATAGAAATTTGACATGGTATCTCATAGTGAGGGACAGCACTGACCACTTGGCTGATACTTCTCTGTGTTTGGAGTTAGAGTACCAGAACCCATTCCGCTGATTCTTCAACTAGGTAGATACGTTCTTCATGTACAAAGTCAGAGCCACAGTAGCACCTGATTTATAGAGTGTCTGTAAGGATTAGGGAAAGCATATGTCTAATTATGTTTATACTAATTCTGCGTACATTGTGCATGGCCAGTGGGACATTGCTGCAGTGCTGTGACCTCTGGGAGGAAAGAAGGGAGGGCGTGTGAGAGGAGTTACTCAGAACCTAGACCAGTGTGGTGTATGGCAGCTGAGGCATACAGTCCTCTGCACGGGGCCTACTGTGACAGGCGCTATGCCCAGCAGGGGTGGTGGGTTCACTGATCTTTCCTTCATTCTAATTTCCTACAGGAGTTGTGATAAATGAGAATTTAGGGATTAGAGAGTTGTGTTTTAAAAGGTAACTGTAACGAAGTTTACCACTGTCTGACCTCCTAAGTTGATAGAAGTTGGGAGAGACTGTCATCTAACCCTGGGGCTGCAGAATGTCACTGCTGGCAGAAATAGTGACGCTTCATTTGCTACCCAGGGTCTCCCTGCCCTCCTCCCCTCTGCACTGCCAGAGCCAGAGACCTGGGTGGCAGCAGTTCCCCCTCACTCTTGTTATCTCATGTTAGGGAGGCAACATGACCTGCCATGGCAGATACTGTGAGGTCACACACATCTGGCTGGGAATCTGATTGAATCATTTGAGGTTCCTCATTTGTACCTAATTTGTAACATGAAGGGGGAAAGAAAGAGTAAAGCCCCAAGCTCTTTGTTGTGTTCTCTTTCTTGATTACAGATAGTTTGGACATTTTTGAATTTTTGAATCACTGAAACGTTAGTTTCCCGTGACTAGGCACAGAAAGTTTCCTGGAATCAGCAGTTGCGTGCCTCATCTACCTGAACTTCCAAAGAACATCCCATATAACTATAGTGCTTTACTACCTGGGTTTAGGGTTGCTGCAGAGGCTTGTACGTGTCATGCTTGTTAGGGTCATAATCTCCAAACTAAAACCACAATTCTGGATGCAGAAGAACATTAATGAAGTATGGATTCTTTCAACAGAATGTGAGATTATCAGTAAAATTCCACTTCAGTGAGCAAACAGTGTGCGAACTGTAGAGGTGCGGCCTTCCCTACAAAAGGCAAGCATTGGGGAAGATCAAGAAAGGTCTCGCTTACTTAGAGAAATGTCCCACCCGTATTCCCACTCTGGTTCACTTGCAAATAAGAGGTACAAACTTTCGGAAGTGTTTGTTCCTGACTGGCTAATTGCAGGTCGTAGATTGTGGTCAGACGCACTGGAAGAGGAGGGCAATGTATTCGAGGCAAGTGAAAGACGGATGTGCCTGGGCAAGGACTGAGAGGGTTCCACTGGTGGTTCTCCCAGGACCAGAGAGCACTCTGATCTGCAGTAACAAATGGCCCCCAGGTTCTGTTTTGTATATAAAGCCAGTGATGCACTTTAGACTTTTGTTAAAGTTTGTAAATTTTTCAGTCATCGAAGAACTTTATAAATTTAGGACCACCTTTGCATTCTTGAGCCTCATATACCAAAATATTTGTACACTTTTAAACACAAAGAGGTGATTAAATTTATTGACTACTTTAAAATGTTTTTCTAACACTAAGGTAAAGCATTTATTTAAATAATAAATCTCTTATTACACATTCATAATACTCTTCAGGAATCATATATCTTATTGATAAAAAGGTTGCCAAATTGTATAGAAACACATTTTCTAAAAGTGAAAAAATTGGGGCTGGGGATATAGCTCAGTGGAATAAGCGCCTGCCTAGCAAGCGCAGGGTCCTGAGTTCGATCCCCAGTACCGCCAAAAATAAATAAATAAATAAATAAAAGTGAAAAAATTTACTCATCTGCTTAAATATATGCATTTTTACACATTTTCTAAAAAATTATTCTCAGTTATCTTTAGAAACTAAATGGTAGTTAACATCATTCGTAAATTTCTTTTACCTAAGAATCTTCAGTGCCTTATGGTTCCACACAGATAGATATCTAAAATCACTTAGTATTATAAAGTAGTGCTGATGGATATGCTTGGACTTAAATTGTACTGTGCTAAATTACCATAGTGTTATTATTCTACTAATGACTGGCTATGCAGTCAGTGTGCAGTTTAATCATTTAGCAGCAATGCTTTGAAACTGTAATGAAAATACCTAATGAAATAGTACTATCAATTATTTAACAATGTTCCTGAAATTTAAACTTCGGAGCAGCACCGCTGAAGCCCACTGGGACCTCCTGCTTGCTCTCTCATCCTGACTTCCTTTCCAACCACATGATCTTCTTATGCATAAGATCATTTTGTAATTTAAAAAAATGAATTAGCACATTTTCTCGCTGCCAAGGCAGGAAGAACCTAGCACAGAGCCACTGCACATGGGGCCTGAGAATGCCGATGAGGAAGCGGGCTGCCCAGTGCCCGGTGCCAGAGGCAGGGAGGGCGACTTAGGGGTGGCGGGGCCTTTCTTGGGGAATTTGGCAAGTGATGATTTCACTCTATACCAAGGTAGATGATCTGGAGAAATGGTTTCAGTTAGTAAATATAAAAAGTCTCATGCTGTTTGATACAATGTGTGTGAAATGTTTCCGTCTTCCTCTGAATTATTTAATAAATCATTTCTAATATTCTTGACTATAGTATCCTTCGTTTATCTGAGGTTTTGCTTTGCACAGTTTGTTACCCATGGTCAACTATGCTCTAAAAATTTTAAATGGATTACATTTCCAGAAAGAAGTAATTCGTCAGTTTTTACAAGCTTTCATTATAGCATTTTTGTAATATAAAGTTCTGTATTATTACTAGTTGTTAAACTCTTACTGTGCCTACTTTATCATAGGTAAGAATATATAGGAGAAAAGTAGCAGGTAGGAATGTAGCTCACTGGTGGAGTGCTTGCCTGGTATGGGAGGCCCTGGTCTTAATCTTCAACACTCCAGAGAAAAAAAGTACAGAAAAAGAAAGAGAGAGAAAGAAAGAGGGAAAGAAAGGAAAAGAGAGAAAGAGAGAAAGAGAGAAAGAGAGAAAGAGAGAAAGAGAGAAAGAGAGAAAGAGAGAAAGAGAGAAAGAAAGAAAGAAAGAAAGAAAGAAAGAAAGAAAGAAAGAAAGAAAGAGAGAAAGAAAGAGAAAGAGAGAGAGAAGAAAAGAAAAAGAGGAAGGAAGGACAGATAAAAGTGTATATGGGTCCTCCATACACGCTGGGGTCTTAGAACATATTCTCCAAAGAACAGGGAGTCACTGTATTTTCAGTATTGTAAAATATAAAAGAAAATTATGACTTAATTGTATCAACAAAGAACAATGAATATGAGTCTAATCTTAGGTGCGGGATACTTTCCAACAGATCCTTACATTTCAAATATTTCTTTTAGAACTGGTGAATAATTTTAAGGAACATATGAGCATATTTATATTTTCTGTTTTCATAAAATAATGTAAAGTTTGTGTTTCAGCACTGCATGGAACATGGTTAATTGACATTTTGGTACCAGTGTGAGTTTCCAAGATAATGGTGATTGATTGATTGATTTTTATTGCTTTTGGCCCTGGAGATTTATAACCAAAAGCCTAAAGCAGGTACACCTTGTCCCCCTTAACTTAGGTATTGTAGACTGTGAAACCTTTCATCAAGTAAAATGTTACTTAGAACTGTGCTAAAAGTTGAGATGTTCTTCGTCTTGCTCTAATTGATCCAAGCCTAAGCCCTTCCATCTCCATCAACTCATGCCTGCCTCCTTCTCCCTTGCCAGGCCCTTTAGGTCATTTTAGATATCCTAGGAATCTATAAGAAATAGTGTGAAAATAACCTTTATTTTTTGGTGCTAAGGATTGACCCCAGATTCTTGTGCATTCCAGGCAAGTGCTAACCCAATGAAATACCCTCTAGCCACCAAAATATTTTTTTTCATCACACAATAAAGTAATTTGATTAGCGATTCCTGAACGGACAAAGATGCATTCTGTTTTTAAAAGTCTTTTCCAGATCAACAAATCCATGCATTAAAATTAAATGGTAGCTGAAGTTCATAGCAGCTCATGTGTCATGAGTCTTTTGTATCAGTGTGAGCATGAGTTGGATTCTTAATCTACTACGTAAAATGACAGCATGCCTTTGTTTCCTTCTAAATTGTTACAACCTTTGTTTTATCAAGCTTAGACTTCCAACAATACTTTCTGGAAAAGTTATAGAAAGTAGTAAATAATTTACAGCAACAGTGAACTTACTGCCATCCTTACTGAAATAAAGGCATAATACTACTTTACAGAAAGTATGCTGTTTATGTGACTGAATGTCATGCAATCTTGAGCGACAAGTGGGAATTTATGAGTTTCCTCACACTTTCTCATTGGCGTGTGAACAGTGTGTTTGGTGCAGAAATGTAATAGGTGGAAAGAGAAAAGGAAGGGAAAAGAAAATAGATATATCTACAAAAGATAGATAAGAGTTATACTACTGACTTCTTTGAGTTCAGTGAAAAAAGTTTGTGCTTATATTGTCTGATCAATTATGCATGCCTATATCTTGTAATCTGAGCAACTACTTTAAAGACAGTATGCACTACATTAACCATTGGTAGTTTCTTTTACCTTGTTTTGAAATTCTGCATTATTCTTTTCTCTTTGAAATAAAAAGGCATACATTGTAGTTAAGATAGGATGTGGCTTTTAAAGATCTCGCTTCCCACTTAAATGTTTTCTTTCCTGCACTATTTTATTCTTGACACAGTCCAGCCACACTCCTACTCACATCTGGGACTACGCAAACACTCTCAGATTCAATTAGACATCTGTCTTTTGCAAGGTGACTCATCCAGGCAAGCCCTATATTTCTTTGCTCAATACTTACCTCTTTGCTTCAAATGTGTACACTTTAAATTTCTTTACAGTTTTTCTCAAAAGTATCACTAAATTTTTAAACTTTTAAAAATAGCCACATAGAAATTGTGCATATTTATGAATATCCTATGATTTCCATACATGTATACAAAGGTCTCCTTTTGGCAAGAGCTAAAACTGATTCAGTACTGGCATTAGCCACTCTCTGTATCAGTTAGAAATGAGTTTGGACAATAGTAACAGAGACTTGCCACCAGGGGCTTAATGACACAAAGTGTTATTCTTCCAGAAGAATTTGCAAGAGCATAGTTCAGAGATGACGTGCAGCTTCATAAACTCATCAGGACCCCAGGTTCCTCTCTGCAGTTCTGCTGTGTCATGAGTTGTTTCCATGTTTCCAGTGTAAGATCTGTGCTTCTCCTGAGCAAAGTGCTGCCCTGGCCGGACAGGCAGCATGAATGAGGTAAGCAGGAGGATGACCCATAAAAGTCCTAGGCACGATGCCCTTCTTCTAGCTGGAACTCAGACTATACCAAGCCATACAGGGGGCTGGAAAGCGCTGCTCTCCAACCGAACATGTCCTCTAGGGTTGTCTTTTAGGGAAGTGGGGGAAGAGGATCACTGAGAGCCAATTGGTTGTCTCTCTCTTTTTTTTTTTTTTTAAATTAGTTTAATTGCTTTGAGCTTAGAATAATGCAGTTTTTTAAAAATCTTCATATTGTGATTAAGATAAGTGGTCTCTAGCCAACGTATTAATCAACTCTCTTCAATCCATTGAGGTCTTACCCGAATGGTTCCTAATTTACATAGAAATTAAAACTTTCTTTGGTTTAAGAAATGCACTCGAAATCTCATTTCCTGTGAAAGGATTTATTGCCAATAATTCCCAATCAGACCAAAGATACTTTGAGAATCTACTGTATTTATCAAACCAGTGTTCACATTACTTCCTATTCAGTTAAAACTGAAAGTTAGCATGTGTCAGAGCTTGATTTAACAGAACAGGATTATTAGCAATGCAGTTAGGGCCAACATTTCCTAAGAAGCACAGAAAGCGTCTCAACAGAAAAAATGCATGGATGACAAATATTTAATTTGGTGTAATTTTCTCTTTGATAACTACCACATTACTCTCGATAATTTAAAGTGAGCAATCCTTCATATCTCTCAGAGCCCTTGGCACATAAATATCGGCTGGGCTATAGTTATTAATTAAAAGAACCGATGAACGAATAGAGGCACTTCAAACCGATATGTAATTTATTTTCGACTACACTGCTGTTTCTCCTCAGCACCCATTAAGAGCTGAATCACTGGGGCTGTACGACGCGCAGAGGAGGGGGATGGTGGGAGCCACGGTGAGTCAGGGCGTTTTGAATTCTGCGGGCGGTGGCGGGCCCCACAGCCAATCACATCACCTTCACAAGTGTTTCCTGTACCGAGGGGTGAGGCGTCCATAGGACAGTTCTGGTGTTTTCTAGATGCAAGGAGAGCAAACATCCCGAGTTACCGTTGTTAGTACTGTAGCAAACAATGTTGAAAAGAGAATAAAGAGTGTTATTTTTAATTTGGAATTTACCTCTCAAAGGGAGAGTTGTATTTGCAGAGAAAGGGGGAGGCTTCAGGCGTTCCCTGACTGGAGGGTCTTGCCATAATGTCACTCGCCAGAAGCAGCTTACTAATCCTTACATCCCATGGGACTGGTTAGGAGAGCCTATTTGGTGTTAACAAGAGTTCTTCCCTCAGAATTAGAGGCCTGTTATGGTTGATACATTGTGTCAACTTGGGGAGTCTAGAGGTTTGGCTCAGTGATTCAGCAGGAAGCCAGGGTGCTTGCTTTGTACACATTCTGAGCCTGTGGTAGAGGAGGGCATGGAGGTTATGTGAGAGGTACACGCCCCCTGGGTGGGGGTAGGCTGTTTACAATGTAGGGGAGAAACGGAGGCTGCTTGCAGCCATTCCTCCCTTTTGCTCTGGTTGTTTTTTTCTGTGCTCTGCTGCCATGAACAGTTTGCCCTCTGCCATGTGCCACTCCGCCTCTGAACCAGGCAAATATAGACAGACCTCCACGAACTGTAAGCTAAATAAACTTTTCCCTCCTTCATTTTGGGTGTTGGGTGTTTTGTCTTAGCAATGAGAGAAAAGTAACCAGACAAGGCCAAAGCGTGGAATCTGGCCGTTTTGATGTTTGCAGCACTGAGGTTGTAGCCCATGTCTCACACATGCAGGGAAAGTGCTGTATGCCACGGAGTTACGTCCTTATCCTCAAAGCTGGCAGGTCTGGATCCGACAGTTCTGAAAACAATGTGGGTGTATCACAGCATAGACTGGGATTTGGCTGGGAGGTGTGCTCCAAAGGTGGTGGGTCAGAGTTCTGCTGTGACATAGGCATACTCAGCCTGCTCACACTGAGTCAATATTTATTAAAAACTGCTTATAAAGTGTCTTCTTAAATGTCACAGCAAAGAATTTGAGGAAAGAAAGGATCCCAAATCACAGATTTGTAAGTGGAAGTTTTGTGAGTCTCACACATTGGAGACTTATTTGCTATTGGTACTTGTTTTTTTATTTGGCTTTGTTTAATCTGACACTGATAGATAGGGACCCAGGTAATTGGAGAGAAAAGCATATACAGTGTTGGTTGTGCACGGGGAGTTTGAATATGGCTTTGGGTGTGTAACATTTAAGACCCAGACTTTGTCCTATGGGAGGAGGCTGAGTGCGGGGAGCAGTCGCCAGAGCCCTGTGGGGCGCTGAGCTGGAGCTGCTCCTCAGCGAGCTCCGGAGGGAGGTTCAGATGTTCATCTCACTGAGCCGCACAGGAGACGCCGGCTGAGCTGGGGACACGGGAGCCTCCACCGTCTCGCTGAGCTGTAGCACGGCGGGGGCTGCTCCGATCCTCCCGTGCTGCCTCCCTGCCCTGCTACCCGCGTGTGAACAGCTGCAGCGTTTCCGAACCGCGTGTCACTGGAACAGAATCCTTTGTTTAAAGAAATGCTACTCTGTCAGTTCTTCTGTCAAAATGAAGTTATTTTGTCATTTTTTCTTCATATTTGTGTGTGTGTGTGTGTGTGTGTGTGTGTTTAAAACTTTTATGGGCTCCTTGCCCCTGGGAGAAGTAGTGTAAAATTGGGGGACTTGTCTCCTTCCCTAGCACATACCTACATCCCATACCACATATCCTCCCTTATATTGTATGTCATGTGTCAAAGGACAAGACTCTGCTCTGCAGTCCTTGTGCACATGCAGCGAGACATGTCATGCTCAGCAGAGAGGCCACAGAGGTGAGCTTTCCTCCTTTGCTGTGGTGTGGATGACAAGGAGAGGGGCCACAGGAGCAGGTGAGACCTGGCTTAGGCCTGAAATGTGTTATTTCAGGCAGGTAGCAGGCTCCCAACAGGAGGAGCACGTCAGATGGCACCTGAGGCTGGGTGAGTGGAATGCGTTTGCAGACGCAGCTAACTTGGGGGGCTGAGGCAGGAAGATCGCTTGAGCCCAGGAGTTTGAGGCTAGACTGGGAAACATAATCAGACCCTATGTCAGAAGGAAAGAAAGGAAGAAGGCTATAAGGTAAGGGACGGGAAGCAAGAAAAGGAGATAAATACCAGAAAAATAGTCATGAGTGCTTTCCTGCTGACATTTTTCAAGGCCCTGCCTTCTCTTACCAAAGCCTTCCTAAGGCAGTGTGAACTAAATGAAATGATACTGATGTGAACTGTAACACAAATCCTAGTGCTTGATTAACTTTTGTTGATTGGTTTTGCTTATATGAGAAAATATAATGATTAATTTTGATATTATTGAGTGTCTTAGTTACTTTTCTCTCCTTGCTGAGACAAAATATCCAACACCCAAAACTTATGAAGGAAAGGCTTATTTAGCTCATGGTTTGTGGAAGTTTCAGCCCATAATCAGCTGGCTGCAAGGCGGGGTGGCCTGGCACAAGGGCAGCAGTTCAAGACGGCAGAAGACAGCAAAAGCAACAAGAGCACAAGGTGGGGGAGAACAAGCCCCTTTCACACGTTGTACTGTATGCCGGCTGTCTGCCCAGGCCACACCATCTTCCTGCCCTCTTCCACAGCTCAGGATGTTCACAAAGTGAGGACCCTGGCTCCCTGCTGAATCACTTAGCTGAACTTTTAAACTTCTCAAGTTGACACAATGAACAGCACCCTAGAGTGATAAGGGCATGTCATTTTTAACCAAGGCTGCAGAACCTCTGAGTTACTTAGTTAAGCTTCTAGACTCCTCAAGTTAACACAGAGTATCAACCATAATATTGAGAATCATTTAGATGAAAATTATATCTTCCTAAAAGATGTATTCCAAAGGCTTCCAAGTAGGCATTGGATATCCAAGAATCAGATGCCATCATGTCCTTCTCTCTCTGTCTCTGTCGTGCTCTCTCTCTCTCTCTCTCTGCGCCTTCCTCTCTCTCTCTCTCTCTCTCTCCCTCTTCCTCTGTCTCTCTGGCTTTCTTTGTCTCAGTCTCTCTCCCTGTCTCTCATAAATTTATGAACAAACATATTTAGGAAGGTTTAATTCCAAGATGAGTGTTATACCCTTTAACTGAAGAAAATGAGTCAGAATTCAGAGAGAAATAGTGATGATGCAGTTTTCCATGAACAGTTGCTCTTGACATAGACACTCATTCCACTTACAAGTAGAAATCAGTGTGCAAGACGCATGGACAGTACAGAGCTCACTGACCCACGGTTGACAGGATATTTCTTTGAAGATTACCTAGAGATGCTTTCTTAGCTTTTTAAAGTTTTTAAAAACTTGGTTTAAGTGACACCAGATTTCTGCAAATGTTCAAATAAAAGCCAAACTCTGGCTCCTAACATTAGGGTTTCTAATCTATCACCATTAGTTGCCTTGAATTGAAATAACTACAGAGCTAATTAGATAAATATGGTGATTATCATGATCTTATCATTAAGCAGCAATTTTCAAAGACCTTCCATGAAAGCAAATTTCTTCTGGTTTTATAAATATTGAAAGGCAGCAATGTAACAAAAACTGTGATATGAATGTAAGAATCTAGTAAGGAGTACAGTACTGGAATTTACAAATATTCCTTTTGCCTGATGATCGGGTTTTGTATGCATTTGTTTCAGTTCAGTTAACAAAATTCATAGTCAACAAAAAGTTCCCATCTCATTAGTCTAGAAGTTGGGAAGCTCAAGATAAAGGAGCCAGTGTCTGGTGAGCATTCTCTTCCTGCATCGTAACGCGGAAGAAGGCAGAAGGGCAGCAAGAGAAGGAGAGAAAAAGAACATCAAGGGGCTAAGAACATGGTTCTATAAGCAGCCCACGCCCCAGCAGCAGCAGCAGCAGCAGCAGCAGCAGCAGCAGCAGCAGCATAATCTACACATGAAGGCAAAACCCCTGATCCAGACACTTCCCATTAAGTCCCTCCCCTAACATTATCACACTAGATATCATTTCCAACATATAGACTTTGGCAACATAGTCAAAGCATAGCAACACTGATATGAAAATAAATGTCATCAATGCATACTCCTCTTTTCAAGTATTCTATATGCACCATGCTTCTGGTCAGTGCTGGAGCCGTTCCAGTCTCATCCCGTAACCCTTGTCGGGGGATTTTGCCATCTCCTCAGCCCCACATCCCCAGGCTCTGAGCCTTTCTCAGGCTGGTGTTTTTGATTAAATTTTCTCTCTCTGCCTTTCTGGAGCTCTGATATGTTTTTATCATGACTGGCTCTGGTGTGGATTCGGCTATGTTGTCTGAACACTATCTTTAGGACTGTGTATGTCCCCCAAAGACCCAGATTTTAAGGCTCAGTCCTTAGCCTGAAGCCCTTCATGGGATGGGCCCAAAGCACAGGTGCTGCTCCAAATTCTATTTTAGCATCCCTACCTCAAAAGTTCTGCCTGTTCCCCAAGAAGCAGGTGCCTTGGGAGGGCTCTCTGAGGGTCCTATCTTGGAGGGGTCCCTGTTACCCTCTCTGTGTTTATGGCTACATGTGTTTCCAGTGTGACTACAGGCTGACAGCCCACCAGTCCTCAGGTTAGCTCTGGGTCTCTGACCCCGTGTCGTTGCTACATGTTAAGAGCTTAGTAATTGCTGTGCAGTGACTGGATTGCTGCTCAGCCTGCTAGTGTAAGAATGTGAGTCAAGAACTTATGATGTTGTTCCAGAAAACAGTACACACATGGAAGAAGGAGAAACTTACATTTGTCAACATACACAGTAACATACGATGAATAGTGTCTGAAATGGGCAACCAATATGACGTGTGGTCCTTGTCACACTAGTAATAAGTTAAAATATACCAGTGCTCTGTGGGGTATTTGATGACCCAAGGAATGACCCCCAAATCAGTCTTTTTCCTGGTGCTGAAGATGACATCAAGCCTGTGCATGTGCCAGGCAAGCGTTCTATCACTAAACTATACCCTCAGACCTAACATGCAAGTATTTTAAGTGAGAAGGACATAAGAAAGGACAGGAGTTTCTTTAGCTCAGAAAGAAGGGAGAGACCATGGCCCCAGGACACCTTGCTCTGTGGTCTTGAAGGAGTGTGTCAGCTTAGAGGGCTTCTATTCTGAAATCTGAGGGCTGACAGAAAAGTGGGCTCTTTGAGGCAGTCAGGTAAGGAAGACATACTGTTTGATGACTTAAGAGTTGGACTGGATGGCTGTAACAGTGATGTTACCCCACAGCGGAGAGTAGTGGAGACACATGGCAAATGTGGTGATGGTTGGAAAAGTGACAGACTCATAAAAGCTTTCAAATAACACTTGGAGAGGGCCATGAGAAACACATGACTATGAATGTCCTTGTCTGGAGAGACAGCTGCACCCACCTGGGCTTCTTCATGGTCACAGTCATGCTCCTGGGAGGCTTCTCCTCAGCACGATTAGGGAAAGGTCCCCAGACCATACCAGGCAACCATCACAAAACCTCAGACCACAGTAGCTTGAATGCATCACAATTCACTTGTTTTGGTTGGGGCGAGCACTCCCACATCTCTACCACAAACCCTGCATGCAGTTCAGTTCCTGGGCTCTGCACCCTGCAGCCCCAGCTCCGGTCCAGCGTGCGGCTTCGTCTCTCCCATCCAAGCCCTTGCAGACCAGTGGGCAGAATTGGCCAGGCCTCATGTCACAGGGAAGTCTGCTGTCTGCCATCCACTTTAGCACCTTGAGCCAAATTAGACTTGCTGTGAAAACTGTACCCTTGTCCGAAGTTCCGTGCCGAGAAGCAGGGCACAGCCTTTGAGCGCCTGTTAGTGTGAATTGGATTTAGAGCCAGACTTGACACACACCGCAAATGTTCTTGACAGAATAAAGAGGCTCCACTCTCTGGCTTGTGGTAGGCAGCAACCCAGTGACAAAAAGCTGCTCACACCTGCAAAGAGGCAGTGTGTTTATTTTTTCCAGCCTGCTTTTGTCTGGTTCCCTCAGTCAAAAGTTAAGTGCAATTTAGCATCATTTGGGACCCCTGAGTCTCACGTGAGACTGTATCTGTTGCACCAGTGAAACTAAAGCATCACTGCAGGCCTTCAGAGAGCACCATGTCCAGTGAAAGGGGCGGCCGCCCCCACTTGGAGCTTGTGCTCCGCAGGCTGTGCTGTGTGTTTCAGCCCTGCACACGAGAGCTTCCACATCCTCTCCGCCCCCGACTGGGCTGGGGAGATGGCTGTGTCTGCAGCGCTTTCAGCAGCATGGTCAAGGGTGAGCTCAGTCTTGCATGCTGGCTTCATAAGTGAACGAATGATCTAGTAAATGAAGGGAGAGGCTGGAAAGAACATTGCTTGCTTGAGATCATCCCTGCCTCTTCAATCCAAGATATAAAGCCTTTCCCCACACACTGGAGAGGGGAGATGGCAAAAAGAAATCAATGGTGTTTCCCTTACAAGTGGTCCAGAAAGGAGCTTCTTCATGTTTTGTCTGGGTCTATTAAAGAAATTGTATTTCCATAATTTGTGGCCGGGCGTGGTGGCACACACCTGTAATCCCAGCACTGGGGAGGCTGAGGTGCAGGATTGCCCATGTGAGTTCGAGGCCAACCTGGGCTCCCTAGCAAGACCTTATCTCAAAAACAAAAAGCAAAACATGAAAAATGTCATTTGTGTAGCTGGGCAGGTTGTGCGTTGAGGGAGAGAGAGGAGCCAGGAGCCTCAAATCCGTCCCTTGGTTCGTGGGGTCCTCCAGAGGGTGCTGACCATGGTGGGGGAGGGCAGCGGGCTGGCGCACAGCGTTGGGGGTGTCTGCATGTGCTCACGTCTGTGCTCTGCTGGGTCCCCCACTTCACTGCCGCACCCTTAACTCCAACTAACAGCGTCGGCCTGCTTCTCCCTGAAAGCTACTCTCTGCTGCCTTTCCAGTAAACTGTGTTCACCTGCAAAGCCACTGCACTAGAACCACTGTGCTAGTCCCTAGAGGTGGCTTGCATTTAAACTTGTTGTAGATAAATACAGCAAAACATTTGCTTCTTCACTGAAAGTGTGGCTCAGAGGTAGAGTAGCCAGGGTTCAACCCCCAGAACAAAGAAGAGAATTTGTTTTCTAAGTTCTTGTGTTCTGTTGCACAATATAGTGTTTAAAGATAATAATGTACTGTATGTTAAAAGCCAAAAGTGTTCTGATTCTTTTCATCACTGAGCAATGATGTCTGAGGAGATAGATATGCTTACCATAATTTGAACATTGCACAATATGCACGCACCCAACACATCACATGGTGCCCTGTAATATGTACAGTTGAATGTGTCCATTAAAAATACATACCAAAAAACCCTTTCTCTTCTGTTTGTAAGCAGGACACAGAGCAGAGGGTTTCCTAGGTTAATAAAGGAGTTGAGGATGACTTGAGCGAACAGAAAAAGCAAGGGCGGAAGGACTGTGTCCAAGCGTGATTTTCACCATTGCTGTCTGTGTGACCGCTTCTGAGTCCTTATTGCCAGGAGATGCAGCTTTGTCTCTAGGACTTCTCAGGAAGAACGTGGGCAAGTGGCTGCTCTACATGTCGCCAGAGCTTTGAGGGCTGCCGCTGTGCACGCAAGCCCAGTGTGGATGAGCTTCCTCAGAGAGCTGTGGGTCACAGAGATTCTTATTCTTTTAAATTGACACCTGCTGTCTCCCTCCCCTTCCCCAGCACCCGTGTCTCCAGTGTTTGTTCAATCAGTGGATTGTGCAGATAACCAGGAATAGCAGAGAGAGGCTGCAGTACCTGCTGGGCCTTGTCTTTGGTCTCCTCTGCTTTCCGCCTTAGTTTCTAACCTCTGACATGCCCACTCTGGACATTACAGCAAGGACGCTGGACTGCCACTGAGCTAGCCTGGAGGGCCGTGGCCCTGCCCGGGGCCCCACACTGTCTGGGGAACTGCAGTCAGGACCGGCCGTCTTCAGCTGGCTGCCCCGCGTCCTCACCAGCCCTCACCCTGGGCTGAGCGATACTGCTGTGCCTCCAGCAGCTCCCTGTGTCCAAGCAGGGCTGTCATCGTGTGGGCTGCGGTGGCTGCCGTGCTGGGTATGTACCACACGCCCGGGTTCGTCAGACTGTACCTGCCTTCGACCCCACGCCCTGCTAGGAACGCTGATGGCATCCACGTGCAACGCAAATGCGTCGGTCTCTGAAGCACGTGTACGTCTCCTTTAAATGCCAGGGTTCTGTCGTGACAGGCAGCTGCGGGGCTGTCTGGGATAGGCCCCCTCGGATGAGAAAGTTTACTGTGCGAGGGAGGGGGCAGTCACACCTACAGGAGTCGCACCGGGCACAGCACTTAGATACGGAGTTGGGCAGAGCTTGCAGAGGCGGATCAAACTCATCATCCTGTGGCTCACGGAACTCAGGGTTGGGAAAGTCTATGCTGGGAGGGATTTTTAAAATAATGGCACAACACACTGGTTAGTGTTTTAAAATTCTAAACTGTGAATGTTGGTTTTTCTCCGAATGTTGGTCTCGTCTTGTTCTGACCACGTGTCTACGTGAACTGTGACAACGTACTATGCATCCGTTTGCTTTTACTAAAAAAGAGCCACGGCCCCAACCTGAACCTGGGTATTCAGATGATTTCAAGGTGAGTGTTGGTGGTTGCTCCCTTCTTAGGCTCTACTGTGTAGAGACGTGCTGAACGCTGCCTGCGACAGGCTTGCTGGACCAGCATGGAATGGCTGGGGTGAGCTCTGTGTAGCTACGGGGCTCCTGGGAACACTCGTGGAGAACGTGACGGTGAGCAGGCAAAGACTCAGGAAGAAGCTGTCACAAAGGCAGCTCGTTCCAAATCCTAGATCTGTCTTTTACTGAGGGACAGCTTTGGGCATTTACCAAAGCTGATTCATCGCAGAGCAGACTTCGCAGAGCAGCTCCCTGCGGGGAGGCAAGAGGGCCTGGGGCCTGGGAGGCTAAATTATGCTGGTAACTTTTGTCCCTTTTCTGCCTTATCTTCTGACCCGGAGAGGGAAGCTTCCTCTCCTTCCCTCCGCTGTCCGCCCCACCCAGCTGATGGGTTTGCCTGTTGCTGGCTTTGAGAGTGTGAAGGCTGAAGGAGAAATCTCAGTGCTGAGACTTGCACAGCGGTGTTCAGTCCCTGTATGCATTTATTAGGTGTGCTTTTTGCTGTGAAATGGGCTTTAAAGGCAGGTGCCTCCCTTGGGCTTGAACCTCCTCTGGAAAGTTCCAGCCCCGAGGGGAAAGGAGCCCCTTGAGGCTTAGTGCAGCAAGCTTCCTCTCTCTGGGAGTTCCCAGGAGAGGACCTCAAGTGAAAGAGGCCGAAACTGTGGCTGTGGTCTTGAGGAAACGCCTGGGCCTTGGGCTGTCGTCAGCTGCTGTGCCAGCAGGACCCTTCTGCAGTACAACAGTGTGGGAAGGACTCAGTCTTACTCTTCCATGTGCTGAGTCTTTATTCTGTTCTTCTCACCTTCATTGTGTGGATAAGTTTCACTTTGAGGAGAGGAAGAAATGAGTCGCGAGTGGTATTTCTAATTTCTTGTTTTAAATGGAAATAAAATCTCTGGGGGGGTATTGGGGCTTGAACCTAGGACTCCCGATGCTAAGCTGAATCCCCAGCTCGTTTTCATTTACAGATAGACTCAGTAAACAACTAAGGTGCCCAGGCTAGGCTTAAGCTTGTGATCCTTCTGCCTCAGCCTCCGCTTTGGGAGTTTGTCTGAGCTCAGCTGTTGCCAAAGGCCCCGCTGCGCATGGACACCTTCCAGCTCTATGACCATTAATCCTGATGTCAGCTTCACTGGATTGAGAGAAGCCTAGCAGATTAGTATACCACGCTGCTGAGTGTGTTTGGGTACATCGTGAGGGCATGGCCTTGGGCACTATATCGGAGCCCTTGCCCGTTCCTCTCTGGTGCAGTTCCCCCGCCGAGCCACCTTTTGCACCATAAGCTAAGCAGTTTTGCGCTGCCACATCCTACTATGATATTTCTACTTTGGATTCAGTTTACTCTGGACCAAATTCTCTCAATCCATGAGTTAAACATTTCCTCCTTTAAATCATGGCTGTCCGTAATTGTGTTCAGCAACAAGAAAGCTGACAGCTACAACTCCAGGACTGACCAGCAGCAGGTTTCCCCTGCCAGCCGTCTCGGCAGTGCTGAGCGGCGAAAAGCTGTCCCCAGGTGGCATGATCATCCACATGGCTCATCATCTGAACAGTCCTGGGATGGGTGGAACCTGCAGACGTGTTCCTTCCTTCCTTACCCGGAGGCTGGCTCAGCCTCAGAAACATCCTCTGAGCTCAGGAGTCCTGAGCTCTGGGCAACAGAGGACATATTTTGTTCACATCAATGAGTCTCTGGTAGACTTTCAACCTTCAAAAAACACAAGCAAACAAACAATTAATCAGAGAGATCCTCTGAAGAACAATTTTTGGGGGAGGCAGAAGTAGTAGAACATGGCAATGAGAACACACGTGCTGCCATAAACGAGGCACAGACTCAGGGCTACCGCCTGTAAGGGGAGGAGCGAGGCAGGGGCTCCGGAGGCTCCTCAGCACGCTGCTCTCTTTGAGTTGTGCACACACCTGTTAGCGGGAGGACCGAACCCTGCAGTGGTTCTTTTCATTTCTGAGGGTCTTGCACCCTGATTTCCGTAGCACCTGAACTGATTGACGCTCTCCCCGGCAGTGTGCGTGCCGCCCTTCTCCGCACCCCTCCGACGCTTGTCATCCTGTCTTTTTTATCCTAGCCGTTCTAACCGGTGTGCGCCGCCGACAGCTCACTGTGACCTCAGTTTGCATTTCCATGCTGGTTAGTGAGATACCTTTGGCCCGGTGTGAGTTTTCCTAGAGAACTACCGAGGAAACCAAGTCGTTAGTCTGTATATTGTTGAATTTTTCTGCTACTGAGTTCTTCGTGTATTTTGCATAGATACATTCTTCTGGGGTGTATTATTAATACTCCCCCCATTTCACAGGTTGTCTCTTCACCGTGTTGATTGTCTCCGCGGCCCCCTAGAAGCATTTACGGAGATGCAGCCTATTTGTCTGTCTTCACTTCTAATGCAGGTGTTTGCTGGGCTGTCACGGCAGAGTGCCCCAGACAGATAGTTAAACCATAGGAAGTTTCTGTCTCGGTACTGGAAGCCAGAAGCCCATGATTAAGGGGTCTAAAGGCCAGTCTGCTGAGGCCTCCAGTCCCCTCAGGCCTCCAGCCCCCCACCCCAGGCCTCCAGTCCCCCGAGGCCCCCCCGAGTCCCCCCAGCCCCCCCCCAGGCCTGTCCCCGGGCCTTGGCGAGCCGCCTTCTTGCTGTGTCTTCACATGGCCCCTTTGTTTCCTCCCGTGGTTTTTCCTCCTCCCCTTGAAAGTGCACCGATCCTGTTGGGACTGGGCCCATCACCGTGATTTCACTTAACATTAGTTACCTTGTTACAGGATTTTTCTCAAATAGAGTCACTTTGGGGGTTAGAGCTTCAACATAATAGATTTTTTGAGGGGACACAATTCAATCCATGTCGTATGTGATGATAAAAGAACATTATACATATTCAGTTCACCTCCTGCTGGTGAAGAAAAGGTGAAATAAATCACGTTTTAAGAAAGGCCATGGGTCCAGAGAATAGGGAAAGTAATGTAGGATATTGGTGAGAAGAGATCTGGGGTGACCCTGAGAGGCAGGGTACAGAAGGCGTCTAGTCCGAATGGACCACCGTGGCAAAGGGCAGAACCAAGGGCCCTGGCAAGGCAGGTAGGCACTGGGTAGTGTGAACTTGGTCACCAGCATAAGAAAAAAAAGAAATCTTGAGAAAGCCCCAAGGTTAAGCTCCAGAGCAGGGAAATGGAAATGAAGGTTCTAAGAGTTAAACTTTGGTCTGGGTCACCCACTCGCCCTCCAGTTTCTTTGTAGAGTATCTAAGAGTGGAGAGGTTGATGTTGAGCAACATACTTTGGCCAAATACCTGATGGACTTTTCTATGTAGGACTTTGATATGGTGTACTTTCCTCCCTCTCAAACTGCCGTGGGAGCTTTTAGTTTAGACTGAAAATTCTTGGTAACAGTGCATAGACACGTCTACAGCATTGCCTGTCTTACACTGAAGAGGCTCTTCCTTCTGTAACGCAGCATCTGGCTAAGAATATAGTCGTGGTGAATCATGGGCCTACAAAGCACGTGAGTGTCAAGAACAAGTCTGCCACATCGAAGCACGCTGAGATCAGTGCTCCAGCACAGCTATATCATGCATTAGTCGAAGATTTGGCCATGGCTGTGGCAAAGATGTAATTTGTAAACTTGAGTGCCCTATCTGCAAATAAAATTGGCACTGTGTGCCACTTGTACATACTGTTCACAGACTTCAGTAAAGATCGCGCGGCATTTTATAGTTCATACCTTAGAAAAAGTAAAGGGTGCAGTAATATTTTCCTTTTTTGTGATAATGTATATATTTCATAGGCACAGTCATGAAACTTATGTACTGCTTTTAAACATAAAAATGGATAGTATAAGCTAATTTATACATAATATAAATTAAGAACTAAGAAGAAAGGAAAAGACAGGAGGAGAGGTGAGCTCATTCTATGGTCCTGCAAGTCACCATTTCCTGTCTTTAGAAGAAGGAAACAGTGGGAAGGAAATTATTTAAGCTACAAACGTAGCCAGCATGAGAGCTGGTAATAGACAGGGTTGCTCTTCATATCACAGAGTCTGAGAGGATGGGTCAGTGCACGCTTGGGGACTGGAGATGTAGCTCAGCAGTAGAGTCCATGCTTCATCTGCACGAGGCCTGGGGTTCACTCTCTAGTACACCACAAACACAAATGCCAGGCACACCCAGTGTCTTAGTGACAGAAACATTCTGGTGTGGAGTTAACCGCTTGAAGTCTGGAATTCTCCACCAAGAGTAGGAGGAGCTGAAAGAATTAACCCCACCCTCCCCCCACTGCTTGCTCAGGCTGGAAGCTGTTGTTGTCCTCTGCATTCTCATGTGATCTATTCCATATTTAATATACATATATGTAATTATTATGTATAGTGAATATAGGTAATTAACGTTAAGTGAAACACATTTTGTGTTTATCACAGTGACATTTTTATTGACAGGCGCTTACAAGCAGAAATTGTCCTCTTTCCTTTCCTCTCCGGATAAGCCCTACCTGGTGTACTTCTTTATGTGGGGCCTATCCTTGTAGCTCTCACAATTATTGAAAAGTGCGTTACATCCTAGCAAAGCGTGCGATTCATTTGTCTCCTTTCTACTGAAATAAAAATGCGTCTATGAAATAGAAGACTATGTCTCTCAGTGGGAGTCACAGTCTCTCCTGTTCTCCTGCCTGTGCTTACTCAGTCCCTCTCTTGCTCACTCTTGCTTTCCTCTCACTTGATCTCGATCTCTCCAGTGATACCATTTCCCTCTTTTTCCCTATGAATCTCTCAGTCCTGTCTCTACTCTGTCTTATACCCTGAGTCTCTCTACTACCTGGATTTGCTCTTGATTGTTTCTTCTTCCCTTCTTCCAACAAATCCCTGAAAAGAACCCCTCTGCCCTTCTGCTTTATGAATAGGTAGCAAATCAGAACTCACTTTTTGAGCCAATTGATACAACTAGCTAAACTCTTTCAAATTCTTACCTCTCCAGACTTCCTATATTAGAGCAGCACACAGTGATAAAAGTCCCAGGTGTTTGCATCTCTGCTTGGGTAATGAGGAGAGGGTGTGTGCTTGAAGACAGAGAAAAGGTCACATGTGTCGGGTGAGGGGATCTGAGCACCCCAGGGTTTAAAGGGACCTTTCTGTTCGTTGTCACCTGTTTTCACTGTTGAAGTCCAAAGCTGGAGGTGGTGGTGTCTGTTCCCGATGACCCTAGATGTATTTACCAAGAGCCATCTCCATGGTGCTTGGTGGTAAGAACGGCTTTTCTGGTGCCGGTATGGAACTGGAGATGCACATCCTCACTGGCTCTTGGTGGCTCTGGTCTAGAGCTCCACACCCCCTTTTAAGTGAGCAGTTTTTATCAAATCTAGCTCAGCAGTTCTGGAGAAGCACTGCCTGGGTAACCTTTCTCATTACCACCCCAGTGGTCTCACTCATCTCCCCTCTGCATATCTAAGAGGTTTACAAGTTTTACATATTTTCATTCTTAATTGCTTGAAGTGGAACGATGTATTTACTTGGCTTAGCTAATGTCTTTAACAGTTTGGAACCTAAGAACCCATACATAGAAGCAAAAGACAGTCTGTGATTTAGAATAAATCTGTTAAATAAAGCTTCTTTTGAACTTAAAATTTGCAAATTTTTTTTATATTTACAATTCACAAAGATACAATTTGATAAAATCATTTCTAGTTCATTACATATTTTCTTTTTCTTGGTGCAATTTCCTACACAAAAGGAACTGGTTCCCTTGACTGGTTACTGTACCTGCTTGGCACCCACAAGAGCCTCTAGTTTCAAATCAGTTGAACTCTCATTCCCATCCCAACCAAGGCAAAATGGAAATGGAACCACCAGAACCCACTTCCATCAGAGCTAGGGGCTGTCACAGATACTGCAAAAAGCCTTTGACACTTAGCAGCAATGACAAAGTGACACTGATCATAAACTTTTCTGAAAGAATGTTAATGAAAAATTTACTGCAAGGGCTTACATGGAGCACTGAATTGAGCACTGAAATGCATTGTTGTACCAGAATCTTATTTTCCTGAGTCTAGTGACACAAGCCCAGTGGTCAGTCATCTGTAAACTGTTAAGATCCAAAAACATTAACCTGCAGCACGTGGTGTTCTTTGGTGAAAGCATCACGTCCTAATTTCCTGTGGCCATTCTTTCTGGGGAAAAGGGTGCTGTGACCGATACTTGGGTATTTCCCCACATGAAGAGATTTGAACTTGTCAAATACTTTCTCAAACAAGCAGATGAACCCTGTAGTTAGTCATTTTAAGAGCAGATGGGAATGTCTGGTGCACAGATGAAACCCAAAATATTTAAAACATTGATTTTCTTCCCATTGATCTGTGGGAATAATTTTTTTTTTAAACTTACAGACCCAAAATGCTATGCCTGAGGCTCCTCTCTACTAAGTTAACTTCGTTCTGTTATGACTTTGAGGCACGTTTATGAATCCCTTTTCTATGGTGGTCCTTGCTACATGCTGAGACGGAGGGCAGGATCCTCCTGTCTAGCAGAGAAGAAGTGGATAGATTATTGTTCGATCGGTGACATTGTAGAAAGGGGCTGGAAAGACAAGCGCAGGTACTTTGCGAATACATAGCAGGAAGATTTGCCCTGAAGTAATAGGAAAGGTTTAACAACAAAGATTTGAAGGAGAGGAACGGAGGACAGGCAGAATTCCATTCCGAGGAAAGAGGAAGATCTAGAGGCAAATGAAAGAGACACGAAGACACGTGCAGACACCCAGGGGGCCTCTCCCTACCGGTTCTAGAGCAGAGGGCGCACACCTGACACGTACTCCTGGGGTCTGGTGGAAAGCGACCTGGACAGTTCAGGCGCGGAGCGAGAGGCTCAGGTGCTGCGCCAGAGAAGGGCAGGCTGGGAGCACGAGATAGGCAGTTGCATGAACATGTGTGCATTTTTAGGAGAAATTGAGATTTTGATCAGGAGAAAAGAGTGAGAAAACAAAACTGAGTGGCGGGTTCAAGTTCTTTATCAAATATGTGCCTTGCAAATGTCTTGTCCTAGTCTGTGGTTTTCCTTCGCATCCTCTCTGCTGTGCCGTCTGAGGAGCAACACATTTAACTTCAAGGAAGCTCAGTGTCTGCAGTTTTACTCTGTATCGACCCATGTCACATGGATCTTCCTGAAACACCTCAGAATCAACCTGAGGAAGATACTCTCCTATGTTATTTTCTGGAAGCTTTAGGAGTTAGGCATTTTGGTCAGTAGTCCATTTTGAGGTAATTTGTATGTGATGTGAAGTTTTCTCTTTTTTTTTAGTTGTGAATAGCTGATCACTCAGCACCATTTGTTGAAAATGTTATCCACTTTTCTAAACCTTTATCAAAACCATCAGTTGTGTAGACTCTCCATCCTGGTCTGTTGTTCAGTTTGTCAGCCTTTACCACAACATCTGAATTACTGTAGCTTTCTAGTTGACCTTGAAATCAGATAAACCTTGAACTTGCATACTTGTTCTCTTGTAAAAGTTATCTGGCTATTTTAAGTGCTTTATATTCCCACTCGAATTTTAGAGGCAGTTTGTCACATTTTGCGCATGCAGTACTGAGGGTCAGACCCAGGGGGACTCTAACACTGAGGTGCTCCTCGACTCCTTTTTAGTTGACACAGGGTCTTCTCACTAATTGCTGAGATATTATTTGAACTTGTGATGCTCCTGCCTCAGCCTCCCAAAGCACTGAAATGACACCTGTGTGCCTCTGGACACAGCTCATTTTGTCAATTCTAAAAGATACAGTGCTTGGATTTTGATTAGGATGCAGAAGTCCACTAGCTGGGAGAAATAACGTCTCAGTGATCTTTTTATAACACACAAATATACCACATTTCTTCATTTATTCAAGTCTTATTAAGTCTCTACCAGTAGTACATCTTTGTGCTTTCAGTGTAGTTGAATCTCACTTTTGTCTGATTTATGCCCATGTATTTTATATCTATATGAAATTCACAGGGCTGGAGTTTGAAGCTAATAGGCTTCCCATTGAACCACAGCCCTAGCTTTTTAGAACCTATTTCAACATTGACATAGGTCTCACTAGAGCAGAGTTGCCTGTGCTGTGCTCAGATTGTCCTCCTGCTTCAGTGTCCCAGAGTTCAGGGGTTATAAATATGCACCACAGTTTCTGACTGTGTTTCATATTTTAAGTGGCTAGTATACCAAAATATAGTTCCTTTTTTATATTGATCTTACATCCTGCAATCTTGCGAATACCCCTTTAGAAAAGGTTTTGCAATTTATGCTCGATTGTATGTCTTCTCCATTTTGGATGTGTTTTTGCACTGGCTAGAACTTTCAGTACAAAAGTTCTTTAGAAATGGTGTGATTGGCTGTCCTTGTATTCTTCCTGATGTTAGGAGGGAAGCATCTAGTCTTTAACCATGAATTATGGTGTTAGCTCAGTAGTTTTACAGATGCCACTTATCTAGTTAAAGAAATTCTCTTCTATTTCTAGTTTATTGAGAGTTTTTTAAAATTCAGGAATAGATAGATTTTGGAAAATTTTTTATATGCATCTGTTATGATTATATGATCTGTTTGGAGCTTAAGATCTAGAAATATCTCTAAAAAAGGGAAAAGCCATGAAAAGGTACACATGGCTGCCTTGCAATTGAATTCTTTCCTTATGTCTTTAAAATATAAATGCTGGTTTGAGTTTTGTGCTTCACTGTCCCAGTTTTCTTTAGCAGAGTCTTTGGCATTGGTCATGAAGCTTTCTTTATCTGACGCGGAAACCACAGCCAGACAGACTGAGGAAGTGCACCATTTAATGGTGCTGTGCCTTGCAGTCCCTGTCCAATACTGGAACTTATAAGGGGGTGGATTACTTGTAAAGGAGGGTGGAATGATCTTTCACAGAAATTAGTGGCCAGGAGCTGTACCCAGAAAAAAAATGGCAGAGGAAATTCAAGAAATGAGTTGAAAGTCATGGGTCAAGAGAAATTCTACTAGTTTATAGACACCTGGGCAGAGAGAAGTGCTAAGCCTGCGGGAGTTTGTCTCTGTCTCTCCCCTTCCCTGGGGAGGGGAGTGGACCAGAGAACAGAAAAGAAGGTCTCTTCCAGGAGGTCAGAGCTCTGTCCACTGGCCTTGCCCACTGCAGTGGCTTCGGGTAACACCCTGAACAAGTCTGCAGCCAGAACTGCCTTCCTCTCTGCATCTTTCCCTCCCATTGTTTGCTCTTGGTGCACTCGCTGCCTATGGCTGGTCACCTGCAAGGAGCTGGAGTGGAGAGGAACGAGGCCTAGGTATATCCGCCTAAAGGCCTCTACAAGAGTGAAGGCAGGAAGTGGGGCAGAGATGGTCAGAGTCTGTACAGCCACAAGGTAACCCACACTACTGCAGCCGAACTGCTTGGCATTGGTTATGGGAACTGCTGAGCGAAAAGCGCGCATGTGTGGGTGGGGATACACCTGAAAGACACACTTTTTCTGTGTGTAATGGAGTCACCAGCATCTAAAAGATCAAGAGCTGAGAGAGGGTAGAGGATGTGTGTGCAGGTGCCAAGGATGCTCAAGGAACCCTTGTATGTTTAAGTTTTGTCAATATAATTTGTCCTTTCCCTCACATCAACTGCTTTTGAGGTTTATATCTAGTGTTACTGGGAATGGTATATTAATAGAAGGATCCCTTTTGCAATGTTTTCAAAGACTGAACTTCTAAACCCTTGAAATGAGTACGTTTTGGTTTTGTTTGTGTTTTAAGTCTGAATGCTAACTCAGGGCTGAATCACCCACCCTAGTACCAGAGCCAGCCAAGCAGAGCCACTGCAGACCACAGGGCAGCTGCACCCAGCCACCGGATGAAGCAGATGTGGGGTCCTGGAGGAGGACCGCCTCTGTCCTTTTCAGGAGGAAGTGTGCTTCATGGAGACTGCACCTTTTCTTTCTCTTGCTCAAGAAGTTACAGAAAAAGTTCCTCAAGGAAGTCTGCAGTGTTTCTGCTGCTCAGAGATTCAAAATAGAATAACAGCAAGTAGGTTTTAGGCATTGCAAATTTGGGGAGGGGTGGGATTATTACTCTGGATTAACTCAGGGCCTTCATACTGAGCCACTTTATCTGCCCTTTTCATTTTTATAAAACTTTCTTTCTTTCTTTTTTCTTTCTTTCTTTCTTCCTTTCTATTGCAAAAATAAAGTTTTAAGTTGCCAAGTTGCCCAGGTTGAGGTCTAATTTTCAGTCTTCCTGCCTCTGCCTCCCAGCAGAGTGTTGGGATTACAGGTCTGTGTCACAGTGCCCCCTTGACATTTCAATTTGTGGTTAGAACTAATAATAGTAAAGTGTTTTAACAAAGTGTTTAACTCCTGAAGTAAATACTCTATGAAAGTTGTTCAGATAAGTTTTGTCTCAGGGGCCAGATGATGAGTATTTGGTCTGTCTCGGCTACTGACCTTTACATTTGCAGTACAAGGGTGGCAGGCACCACGTGCAAAACCATGCATGGGGCTGTGTCCCAAGAAATTTTATTTATAGAAACTGACAGTGAGATAGGTTTGACTCTGAGGCCACAGTTTTCTGATTCTTGTTCTACAGTGATGAAAAACAGACAAAGAACAAGGAATAGAGAATGAATAGAGTATTATGTCCTCTAGCTGAAAATGGAACTTTCTTGGGATGCTTATTTGATACTCGGAAATATGTTGCTTTATTAACTATATATACTTCAGTAAATTGTATAGTTCATATGTATTCTTTGTTGATGTAAAGTGGTAATAAGGCATAATTTGCCTTGCTATCATGAAGAAATTCAATGGCCAGGGGCATCACAAACACAGAAGTGTATTTTAATTTCTCTTTAATGGTCTTGACTTAAACCCTTAGGTCAGTGGGTTGACTGATCTTTATTGTTGCTCCGGGACTCAGTTTTCTTCTGTGTTTTGACTCTTCATATCTAAGAACATTGTAATATTCTACTTTTGTGAAGCCAGCCCACCATCTTTCTGTTCTTCTGGTGTTCACAGCAAGAGAGGAAAGGTGGTTCATGACACAGAGTTGCATAAGCTTTGCTCCTTCTCTACTGGTGGGACACACGTAGTTGTCCATGCTTCCGCCCAAGACGGGAAGTGGCGTCAGTCTGGAAGCACCAGCAAGTATAGCCACTGTAGAGAGACGGTGTTTTGAAGGGTCATAGTGAACCTGCCAAGAGGGAATATTGAGGCCCCTTGAACCTAAGACTGGAGCATCTGCTTGGCACCCTGATATATCTCAGGGCCTGGCCCACAGAAGCAGTGCCGTCTACGTGCTCCATTCGGTGACGAGCATTTCCCCCCACGTAACCCTGACACGATGTTCTCCAGGTTTAACTGTTTAGTGGGTTTGTTGTCTATTGCTGCATAAAATATTGCCCCAGTAGTTAGCTCATAGCAACAAGCATGTAAGATCTCGATTTCTGAAGGGTAGGAATTCAGGACGATCTAAACAGGTGATTGTTACTCAAGGTTAGTCCACGGCTTACAGTGGAATTCCTGCCGGAATCCACATTCAGGCTCACTCAGAGGTCGTTGGCATGAAGCCGCAGATCTTCTTCACACATTCCCCTCTGTAGGCCCCCCAGGCTCCCCGCATGGCGGCAGCCAGCTTGCTCCAGTAGTAGCAATCCTAGAATGAGCAAGTCCAGGATGGGAGCTGCAGTCTTTCGTAACCTCGCCTTGGGAGTGGCAGACCGTCACTAGTCTGTCAGTCACTTAGACCAGCCTTGCTGCAATGTGGCAGAGTGCCATAAAGCAACAGGTAATAAAAGACAGCGATCTCCTGTTTGATCGGTTTTTTATGCCTCTATCTTGTAATCTGAGCAACTGCTTTGCAGATTACAGTACTCAGTGTACTAACCATTGTCACTCTCCTACAATCATGTTTTGAAATTTTATACCAGTTTTTACTGTTTATTTTTCTTTTGTTTAAAATAAAAAAAGACAATGATCATTGGGTCCATCAAGCACCACACCTCACATGCTGACCTCAAGTCAAGACCCGCAGCACCAGTGCTATTCTGTGAGTTAGACATGTGGACTGTGAGGAAAGTTTGGTTGCAAAATATTTGTGAGGCACTGAATTAAAGTAAAATATTGATATTTGTTATATAATTTTGACACTTCTTGAGGTCTTTGTACACTTGCATTCCTTGTGAATCTCAGTGTGATAAGAGCATATGATGAGCATCGTACCTTAGTGTTATTAGACCATGGGCACCTTTTACATGGAACCTCTACTAATGTCTTATAGGTATTATTTTACAGAGAAATGCTGCTCTAGACAAAGAGGAATAAACACTACAGAACACAAGCCTACTAGGTGTGTAAAGCTAAGGCAGAGTAATATTCAGAAGTGAAAAATCATATGCCATTACATGGTGTATCTGCTTGCAGCACTGGCCTTCAAATACTCACATACTCTTCCAATGGAGCATTTCCACCATCGCTTTTCTTACCACCCTTCCTTTACACAGTACTATAAATGCATACTTCTTTGCTTGTTCAATGTCTGAACAAAAATAATTTCTATCTTAACTAGTACAACACTGCAATCACTCGTGACAAGTAATACCATTTCATTAAAATACAAATTAGCCATAAAGGCCTTATCCTATAAGAGGTCCTTCACATAAGTATTTTACATTACATGTACGCCTTTGAATAATTAAAAGCTTTGGTAGCAGTGTAGGAACCGTAGAAATGCCCTGTGTTTATGAGTGGAAGTCTGATAAGGACAAAAGGATGAAGGCAGAGTTTCAATAAGCTTAGCATTTCCTGAGCGTGAAGCCATAATGTGTTTCATCAACGTAGTGAATATGTTTAACTGTGGCCCTTGGAATTAGGGAACCATAAAGCATAAGATTGTACCAATAATGTGTGCATAATGATTTCCGCCATGCATGTTACTGTCAGACACCAGGCAGATTTACAGTCCATTAAGTGTTCCCAGGCTGTGGGCAAGTAACCTTGAGTTGTTCATTTATAGTCATGTTTCTTTCCAAATCTGCCATTTATTTCTTTTAGTTATATCAGCAGTTTTACCCACTTTGTATACTAAGACTAGCCTTCATGTAACAAATACTTTAAATATCCTAAAATAACCAAAGTTTTAGTATCTTAACCATTTTGATCAGATAAACCTTTGTCACTGATCTAAGACAGAACCTACATGAACTACATGGAGAAAGTACTGTTTTATGAGCAATATTCAGGATAGTTTAGCTCCTTTTTTGGGATAACTGTTTTTTTGGAATTCAATAGTGATTAGTATATTATGTATTGTTGTCTTCAAATTAGTTGTTCAGGTTATCAGATATAAGCATGCAAAACTGGTCAAAAATTAGGGGACAGGAATATAGCTCAACAGCACAAGCACCTGCCTGGCAAGTGTAAGGTCCTGAGTTTGATTCCCGGTACAAAAAAAATAAATAAATAAAAAGAAGAAAAAAACTTCAGTCATTAACTGCTCCTTTCAATAGACAAGTAGAATTCAGCAGTAAAATTGTCTCACCTATCCTATATATATACATATAAATTTTTCCCTTCCTTCTTTCTTTCTTTAAAACAAACAGGTACTAAAACACAGTTATCCCAGGGAGACAATGCACGTATAAATATCACACTGTCTCCCTGGGGTAACTGTGTTTTAGTACCCGTTTCTTTTTCTGACCAGCTGAGGCAAGTCTTTTCCCACTGGGACTGGACTGTATATCTGACAGTTTCCAGTATCCAGTAGTCATCTATCTTTTGAAACAGGTGAAAACTGAAAACATGTATTCTTATAAAGGTTATCAGGCTAATGATCAATTTGCCAGGTGTTGATATCCTTTCTTGACAAGAGAAAAAACCTTGATCAGTCAAATTAAGGTCACCAAGAGAAACGAGATAATTACCCACTGATTTCTGCATGCAGAGGAGTTCAGCGGGCTCTGATGTCATTTAATAATGAAAACAAATGGTAGTTGCTGTGGTGGATTGACAGCTGGTGGTCAACTTGTAACCCCCAGCTGAACTTAACCAGCGTGGTGCTGGGTGTGGGAGGCCCACCTGGGGATTGTGGCCGGCAGCATAAGAGGCAGAACTGGAGAAGAAGAAAAGGCTGTTAGCGAGGCCGTTGGAAGCTGTTGAGAAGCTCTAGGGAGCTGCTGGTTTTCTTGGAGGAGCTTATCATGCCGGCTTTCCTGATGAACTTGGCTGTTATCCTCAGAGGAATTCAGGACCTTGTCGTCTCTGAAAATGGCTTTGGTTCACTTTGAGGAGCTCTGGTCCTCACTTTGAGCTTCACTTCCTGGCTCCGGAGGGGAAGATGGTGCACTACTCAGTGTGCTGGAGAAGTTTGTTGCTTTGGCTTTCCTAATGGGAACTCAGCTTGCTGCGTCATCAGAGGAGCTCGGACCTCACTACTGCTGAGGATGGCTGCGGTACTTTTCAGGAGAGCCCTGGCTCTTACTTTGAGCGTTGCTTCCTCAGCCTGCTAGTACAGATCCTTCATCCTGCTGGCACAGATTCTCTAGCTTCTATCACTGACCTTTGGGCCTTCCCAGCACAGATCCTTGAAACAGGCCTGCATGAGATGTTGTTATGGGCTCTAGGTCTTTAGCTGGACTCAGGCAGGATATTGCTGTGGGATCCAGGCCCTCAGCTGGATTCTTTGATCTTTAGTGTGTGAACAGATTTCCTGCACCTTCTTGTTGTATATGATTCTCTGGGTGATTATTATAAATAACCTTATAAATTATGTGTCCTGCGCATAATTTATATTGTTCCCCTTGCAAAACCCCAAACTACAACAGTGGGGTTAGAGATGTCAGAGAAAGAAGAGAGATTGAAAACTGGGGTGGTGGAGACATTAAACTGATGGACAGTGATGTCGAGCATGCTTCAGCCCACCACATGGTACAGTCTGCAGGTGTAGCTGATACACATGAACTTGCTAGATCTCTGGACAGGTCATGGTAAATGTGATCACCCAACTCTGCTTATCCAGAGCTGGTGGGAGCACTGGTCAGCCACCTCACTTGTATTTAGCAGAGACTCAAAGGCAGCTGGGGCCGTGGGAAAGCTGCAGCATAGAAAGGGGGATATACTAAGCATTGCTAATGTCCTACCATCTTGTCTTGAAATTCTGTATCATTTTTACTGGATTTTCTGTCTCTTGAAAACAAAAAAGAAGGGGAGGCCTGAGAGTGGGGCAGTGGGAGGTCCCCGGTGTGGTGAAGCCATGGCTAACTAGAGCTGGTCATCAGATGCTCTTTGTTTCAAGAGTATTGTGGTCTTCTTAGATTGGTCCTCACTTGGAAGTGGGGGCAAAATTAGGAAGTTTAAGTTATTGACAAGGTCCTGACTGCTTGGGACCCATGGATGAAGAGGTGGTAGCTAAGGTCCTGGACCATCTGCAGTAGGGTCGATGACTCGGGTGTCTGGCCATCACCCACTTACACTTGGCTTTCTAAGCTTTAAGATCTCATGGACTAAATGCGATGCCGCCGTGCACTTGGCTCAGCACCTGATGATGCAGAAATTTCTCGGTAGACATTCGCTGTGAAGTATGAAGACATAAGCACGGGCTGGGCCGACTTACCAAGAAGTGCAGTGTGAGAATGGTAGAAGTTTGGATTTAGGAATTGTCCTCTGCAAAACTGACTAAAGGGGATAAGAGTGATGTGATGCCATCTCAGCTGTAGCATGTCCCAGGAGGGACAGCGTGGCCTACAATGTGGATGGAAACTTCTGAGGAGCAAAAAGGCAAAGCAGGCTGTGCAACAAGGCTGCGAGATACACTTTATTCAGGCTGTGTAGATGTCATTGGAATCATGTGTTTTAGTATAGTGGAAGAAAAATCTCTATTCTATACCATTTTTTTCACAGCCAAAATAGATACAGAAGTCTGGCTGATTGGTTGTCTAGGGAAAGCTTGTTGTTTGTTTAGATGAAAGAGAAGGAAGAAAAGATTACAACTGAAAAGTTAAGGATGCTCAAGAAAGGGCAGGGCAGGGTGCGGCAGATCTCCAGAGCTGGGGGCCGGCATCTTCCACTCCAAGGAGGAAGGGGGCTTCTTTGGGAAAGTCGAGGGGGGACAGTTCCCTGTCAGCCCAGGAGGGAATCAGAGAAATATCTTGCAAACAACTTTTGTCTTCTTTTTCCTTGATGAAGTCTAGAAAAGTAGTCCATTGAGAACGAAGCCGAAAATGGAACATCACTGACGATTTCTGTACATAGTCATATGAAAGCGTGACAGGTGAGCACCTGGTGTTTTCCAGTCTCCTCACCTGCACCCACACAGTTTTTGTTTTTTCCTAATCACTGTGTAATGTTGCAGGGTCCAGTGGACATTCAAATACAGACTGATTTATACTGTGTAATTATGAAGACAGAGCTGATAATAAGTCGCCCTAAATCCCTGATGACTTCTGAGAATCAGTGGTGCCTAAGTGGAGGGGATTAATAGCCGTAATTGGTGGAATCAGTACAAAAATATTCCTGTATTTTTATTGTTCTAGGACACAAAACTCAAAATTGTATATGTTCTATTGATAATGTGACATTGGTTACTGTCACGGATTCAGCCTTTCTTCCTGCCTGTCCTTGTGATCTGCTTTACAACCCTAGCTGCCAAGATTACCACGTGCTTTGACCTGACTTTGAACTGCCATAATTTTGAGTAATTGAAGTTTCAATTTGCTACAGTTAAACAATATAGAGTAAGAAATGTAGAGGTCATTGAACCAGTATTTTTATTTTTGACTACATTTTGAAATATTATATATTAAGAGAAAGTTGCCAAAATAGCACAGATATTTCTGGGTAACATTTAACCCCTCCCCACCAGGAATACTATCCAGCATAACTGTGATACAATATCAAAGCCAGATTATTGACACTGGCACCATGTATTACCAACCCCATTCAGATTCTTCCAGTTTTATAAGCATTTGTTTTTTGTGTGTCTGTGTGAAGTTCTATGCATTTTTACTACATATGTTGGTACTTGTAACCACAGCGAAGGTGCAAACCTGCTTCGCAGCCTGGAAGGGCTGAGGAGGAGCAACTACTGAGTTGATTATTTGCAACCACCCCATCTCCTCCTGTGTCCTTCTTCCCAGAAAATGCTTTGCTTGAGAATATTTTATAATTGAATCATGCCATTTTTACCACCTCTTGAGAGTGCCCATCTTCACTCTGCCTAATTCTCTTGAGATCCATGCAAATTGTTTATATCGATATTTTGTTCTTTTTATTTCTGCACCGTGTTTCTTGGTATGAACGTACCTTGGCTTGCCTCACCATTCACTCCCTGATAGATACTGAAAGTATCCAGTATCTGATTAGACAAAGCGGCCTGCGCAGCATTCATGTATGTGTTTGTGCATAGGCATAAGTTTAACTTTCTCTGACAAAAGCCTAAGAGTGTGATGTCTGGATGACGTGGTACGGGTGTGTTTAGTGTAGTCCTTTGGAAGAAACAAGCAAACTCCTCCCCTGAGGGGCTGTACCATCGTACACCTCAGAACAGCGTGCAAGGAAGCCGTTTTCTTTGCAGGCTCTCTGCATTGGATGCTTTTGTTCTCGTTTTTTATTTTAGCTTTTTTAATAGGTATATTATCGTCTCATTCTGGTTTTAATTTATCTTGTAGGTTAATGAAGTTGAATATCTTTCTATATTTTCTATTTGTACCTCTTTTGTGAAATATTTCTATTTGACCCATTAGCTAAGTTACTTGTTTTTTCACTCTGAAATTCCCAGAAGTATGGTAAATCTTTATATCAAGTGGAGTTATTCCTCCCACTTTATTCTTCAATTTAAAAAAATTGCTAGGGCCGGGGACATAGCTCAGCAGCACAGCACCAGCCTGGCAAGTGCGAGGTGTGAGTTCCATCCCCGGTATCAAAAATAAAAAAACTTGCTAGAACTGTTGTGGTTTGGCTTTCCCTATAAATTTAGAATAAATCTTTTTATACCTGTGGGATTTTGGTGGACATCACATTGACGTTTAAGTTAGTGAACATTGGTGTCCAAACTCTCAAGTCACCTCAGCTGAGTATGAGTGTCCGTATTCATTTAGGTCTTGGGTTTCCTCCCCGTTGTCCTGGTTGCCATCTGCATGTCCTCCAGGACGCACATGCTCAGTGAGGGGGTTGGGGCGGTGATTGGATCTGGAGGGGCTCCACCCTTCCGTGGATTAATCCACTGACACTGTCTTCACCGACTTGCCATCGGGAAGCGGGGCTTGGCCAGAGGCAGGTCACCGGGGCATGGTTTGAAGGGCACACCTCCCTCTGGGTCCTGGCTTCTCGCTCTGCCTCCTGACCACTGTGAGGTGAGCAGCTGTCCTGTGCGGTCGCACTGCCACCAGACCCGCCCCCACTGGCACGGACCCTGGCGTGAGCCACAATAGACTCTCCTCCTCTGAGGTGTGGGTGCTGAGTATTGCGTCTCAGCGATGAGTAAACTGTTTTCTACCCTGAGCATACAGGTCCTATAAGGCTTTGTTAGATTTACACCTGTGTATTTATATTTCACAGTGACTAGGAATTATAATGTGTGTGTGATTTGTGCTGTGTTCTTGAAAAAAATTCTCCAGGTCCATGTGTGTAATTCCTTTTACAGGTTGCTGGATTTACCTTGCTCATATTTTGTTATTTTTGCATTTGTGGTTATAAAGAAGATTGGTATTTCTTTTTTGTACTATCTTGTATGGATTTATTACCAGGTAACACATAATTTCATTAAGTGTTCTGTCCACTTCTGTTACCCTGAATGGGTAAGGTAGAACTGGCCGTAGCCTTCAAGTATTAGATAGAATTTCCTATGGAAAGCACATAGCATGGAGATTTTTTCTGAGGAAATTTAGGCTACAAATTCTGTTATTTATTATTATAAGCCTATCTGAATGATCTGTTTAAAGTTGGTTGGGCTTTGGCAGTGTGTGCTTTTAGAAGAAACGATCCATTTTACATAGATCATTGAGTTTATGTGTATGGAGTTCCTTATAGTTGTGCCTTATTATCCTCTATAATGACACAAATATTTTAGTCCCAATATTGGTAACTTGTGTCCTATTGCTTCTTTTGTCAGTTTTCTTTGATGCTTTTCAATTTTGTTGATTTTCTTCAAATAATAAAATTTTGCCTCAGATGTTCTCTATTTTTTTCTTTATGATTTTGTAGATTTCTGCTATAATCTTTACTTTCTTTTTTGGAAATACTTTGCTAGGCCTTTTCTAATTTCTTAAATTGAGATGGCCTTTTCCTATTTTAATCTAAATATTTCATGATATAAATATCTTTTTCAGACTGCTTCAGCTTCATCCTGAAAATTTTGATGTTTTCTTCCAGCTGAATATGTATTTGATTTTCCTTTTTTTTTTTTTTTACTTTGAAGCATGGATTATTTAGGTGTATGTTTTATGTTTTCTACATTTGGAGGATTTTCTGTTATCTTTCTGGTTCTGCATTTCAATTTAAATCTGTTATGGTCAGAAAGGAAACTGTATGCTGTCAAATGTTTTAAATTTGCTAAGGTTTGTTTTATGGTTGAAGATACGACTTATGTAGGTTCCCATTTGACAGTTATCTGAAAAGAACTTCTTCCTTTATTGGTGGTTAAAAATTCTAATGTAATCCTGTTGAGTGATTATATTGTTTAATACTTTCTTATATCTGTATTTTTTGACTAATTGTTCTGTCAATATAGAAAAATGAATATTAAAGCCTGTAATGTAACATGGGCTGAATCCCCTTCTCCTTTCAATTTGATCAATTTTTGTCTCATATATTTAAAATCTATTTTGCCTACACTATGTATTCATTTAAACTGTTGTACCTCTTCAACAGATGACCACTTTATCAATAAATAATGACCCTCTGTCTCTCATAACATTTTTTGCTCTGAAAGTGTTTGTTTTTGGTGGTACTAGGGAGTGAGTCCCATTCCTTTGCACTGCACTGTGTCCCCAGCCACTTTTAATTTTTTGTTTTGAGAGAGGGCTTCCTAAGTCACTGGCCGAACGGCTCGGCTTGGACTTGCATTTCCTGTCTCAGCCTCTCCATGCACTGCAGTTACCAGTGTGTGCCGTGTGCCCAACTTGCTCTGAAAGCTTCTGATGTGTCCTATTGACTGGTGTTTGTTTATTATACCCTCTGCTGTCCTACCTTGAGTTTACCTTTGTACCATAGTTGACCAAGTTTCCTGTACAGCACATGATTGGATTACACTGTTAAATCCATCCAACCAATATCTCTTATTTGGTATGTACAGAGGTGCCATTGTATTCGGGGCACACGTTGCGTGTTTGACCTTCATTCTGCAGTGTTATTGCCCATTCTGTTCCTCTGTCCTCTGATCCTCTCCTCACTCAGCACAACGCTTTTGGAACCTGCGTCTCTACCTATCAATTTGACTTATCTGTAGCAAGATAAGCCTTGGATGTGTCTTCTTGTATAGATTATTTTTAATGGTTTCTATGGATATAACATTATGCATAGACAACTTTTAAAACTTAGCCCTGTTTTATCATTTTCTACTTTGTATTTTTTCGTCCTTTTACTACTTTGATTTAAATATGGAAGTTACTTCTGTTTACATAGACACATCCCTCTTCTTTGTGATACATGTGCTTGAATATTTCCTCTACATTTATGAGAATACAGTAGATAGTATTATACTTTTTTGCTTCAATCATTGTGCCTACTTTCTAGAAAACTGAAGGGGAAGTAGTGTCTATTATATTTGCCCAGCGGACCCCGAGCTGAGAGCAGGTGAGAAATGCTGTGTGTTAATTGAGCAGCAGTGGAAATCGGGGTGTCCAGCCCCCATGGACACCATCCTGCTTGGGTGCAGAGGCTCTGCTGTAATTTTGAGTCTGTCCACCGAGGTTCCTGTGTTGGAAACTCAGCTCTCAATGCCAGTGTTGAGAGGGGAGACCCTCAGAAGATGAGTGGATGTGTGCTGTTGGTGCAGGGGTAGGGGGGGTTCCTGCTGAACGGGCATTCGGTATTCTCTCTCCCTTCCTCTCTTGGCCATCATTTGGTGCAAGACGAGGCCACTGCTAGATACTGACACTATGCACGTGATCTTTTGGGCCACCAGAGCATAGAATATACACCTCTGATCTTTACAGGTTATCTGGTCTCAGGGATTCTGTGACAGCAACACAGTAGGCAAGGGCAGTCCACTCTGCCTACCGGCTGTGGGAGGCGGGCAACCCGCATGGCCTCTGCTGGCACAGTGAGGGGAATGGGGCAGTTTGTTACTGTGAGATATTTGTTGAAGTGCTAGGAAAGGAATGTGGCTTATCCCCCTAGTTTTTCCCCTTTGATGTCATGATCTTTCTTTTAGCTTTAATGTCCAGCATTTTTAGCTGTATTTAGTAGGAGAGATGAAAGAAGATAATTGTTTTTCATCTTGTTCAGAACTAAAAGTTTTCTGTGAAGCCCATTTTGTGGTCTCAGAAAATTAGATGCCAGATTAAGAAACGCACATGAATAGAAGCGCAAGTGTTCTCTTCCTCATGTTCACAGTTGGGGTTTGTTGGATACCGCGCACTTCATTTAATGCTATGATTTATGTAAACACATATAGAAGCTCAGGATGTGCTTCCTTAGGAATTAATATTTTCAGAAGTCTAGGATTTAATTTTAAAATTCCCAAATATTTTCCAGGTAGCCCCACCAATCGGATCTTGATCAAGTTTGTTTATGTACATGAAAAGATAGGTAAGAAAACAAAAGTAGTAAAGCACTGTGTATATGCTATTCATGTACTTAAGGCCAGCCGCCAAGACAGCACTCCCTCTGCTCGCTCGCGCTCTCCCTCCCTCCCTCCCTCTCCCCCTCTCTCCCTCCCTCTCTCTCTGTCTCACACACACACACACACACACACACACACACACACGAGCACGCGCGGGCACACACAAACATGCACACACACGCACACACACCATGCGCAAGAGTTCAGAGTGCCAGAGGAAATAACACCCTTCCTCTTTTCCTGTTGGAAGATTCTGGGCAGGGTGGGACAGCACAAGAAAGCTCTGGCAACCTGGAAAGGGCTGTAAAATCTTCAGCCAGAATCATCTACCTCTGGCAGCAGTTTCCATGGAGATAGAATATTACTCATTACTAGCCTTCGGACTATTTAATTCGACTAGTGCTATACAGAAAGCGGTGTTCCTCCCTTTATTTTGCTGCAGTCCATAATGATGAAGGCAGCTTTCTGTGTCTTGTGTTCTTACCACCTTTAAGAACAGAGAATCAATTCATTATGGAAATCATGCATGTGGTGTATTGTGTTTTTCCTGTTAGTAGGTGACCTCCATGTGTTGAAAGCAGGGTTAGATTTGGTTGGTGAGGAGTGCCAGTCCTTCTGTTCTGAAGTCTTCGTTCTTTCCTTATGTTTGCCCTGATGGCTTCTTTTACTCTGCATACAGCAAAGAGTGTTTGGTTTAATCCGTAAAGTACTGTGAGTTGGCATTGCCATCAAGATTTTGTCATGGGTAATGACAGTGAATTGACCTGTCTCTTTACCCACCTCTGTCCATGTCAATTCACGAATTTTAGAGACAAAAGTTGTTCTAGAATGTATTTCTATAAGGCAATAGCTGTATTTTCAATTTTGTTTACACAATTTTGTGTGTATGTGTGTTCCTCTTTGCCCAAAAAAACCACCTTATCTCTAATGTGGTGCAGAAAGGGTAAGGTAGGAGACAGGCTTTGTATACTGTACTAATAAATGGCAGAGAAAAAATAATTTAATTTCCCTACACTTCGTTGTTATAGCAGAAAAAGTGATGTTACATCCTGACAAAATGTCACCACTTACTGAAATTTTTAAATGTCTAAAATTCTACATCATGCTTTGAATCGTGAAAGGCATTTACCAAACTAGAGGGCTGCGGATGAAACGCAGTGACATCCCACCTCCTTGGCTTGCACAAGACATTGGGTTCAGTCCTTAGCACCACCACCACCACCACCAATGGCATGACACAACTGGACTGAACAATGACGTAAAGGTACTAGCTATGACCAAGTGAGAATGTGAGCCACATGGCGACGCGCATGCAGGTATTTATCTACTGACTGTGATCAGCTATTAACATTAGGGTGACAGAGGCAATGTGGGTAGAGAATGGGCAGACATGCAGCCTTCTTTTCCTGGTTCTGCTTCTGACTCTGAAACCTTTCCCTTGTTTGGTAGTGATGGAGTTTCAAGGAAAGTGGATTCCATCATCTTTGACATCCATAAGCTGGTGGGTCACACCTGGCAGTAAGTGAATTGTGTGAGACATCCCACCTCACTTCTCACGAAGCAGTTCTGGCCTCTCCCCCCTGCAGCATCCATTGTGTAATTGTGCTGGGTGTGTCTGCTGAGAGCCTGCAGACAGCCCAGAATGCAGCTTGCTTGTCTTTCTAGCAGTTACCCAATGCCTGGGCCGTGGACAGATCAAGATAAATGTTGATGAATTAATAAATTAGACTGGGGTTTTACTTGGCTTAGAACTCATTCATTAAAATAAGTACTCATAAGAGACCAGAGAACATAAAACTAATTTTATACTTACAAATCAGGTAAAATGGCAGATGAGCTCTGCTTTTTACATTCAGCTTTCATTAACTCACTCATCAAGCATTTCTGAAAATTTTATGAAATAAAATGGATGGAACATTGACTTCTTGTGTCCAGAGCATGGTTTAACTTGCCTTTGCAGTGGTTAAGTCTTTGCCAAAGGTCTCTCTTGACCGACCATGTTCCTTCTTATATCTGACTACTATGTTCTGTCTGTTTGGGAAGCTGTCACAGCTTCATAGTTCTCCATTCGGGGGCTGCAGGAACACCGCTTCTTCAGTCTAGGACTTCAAATGGGGACGGAGACAAAGGAAATCTGTGCAGTATGAGGGGAAAGTGGTGTCAGCACAGAACGTCTTCTTAACAGTGGGGAAGAGAGTTGTGTTAGAATTGAATCGCTCCAGTAATTAGAGGAATCAAAGACAAATGACTCTGGATAAAAACAGTAGTTTGTATTTTCAGTGTTTGGGAAATTTTAACATCAGTAATTGCAGTCCAGACAGTTCCAATACTTTTATGCAGAAGTTCTGAAATTACTTCTGATAAATATAAAATCCTGCATCACATCAAGTATTAGTTATATTATAAGGAGTACCTTGCATAGAACAGGAACATGTCACAGTGCCTTTTAACCAGTGGGCCAGGTGCCCACAGAAGGAAAGTCTTTCCTCTTTTGGCTTACCCCCCCCCACACACACACATACTCTTCATTAATTCCAGATTTTGTCCTCTTTTCCTTGGGTAACAGCCTCTGGCCTCAGACTCAGGGGCTCTCTCCCGCAGACTCAGTCCACCGGGTCAGTCTGGAATGCAGGTGTCACCGAAAAAAGGGCTCAGTTGCTCCATCATAGAGAACCCCATGGCTGAGCATTCTGCTATTTTAAAGTAGGCTCATCCAGAAATGCTAATTAAATCTTTTAGGTCAGTGGTGTTGTTTAGCGCTTCTGTATCTTCATGGCGTTTCTGCCTACAAAGTCTACCACCTTGGAGAATGGGGCTGTTGAAGCCCCCTATGGTAACTAGAGATATTTCTGCTATTTGTCACCCTTTCTCAGTGTATAATTTCTTCACTATTTGTTCCTCACATACTTCACGCCGTTGCCTTCTTGATGGATTCGTCCTCTTTATCATGATGTGTTAGCAATCTTTGTTCCTGACCATTGTCTTTGCTGTGAAGTCTGTTTATCCTTTATTAAGGAAAGATGTTCATGCTCTCAAGCTCTGTTTAGCTGCCTTATGGCAAAGCTGGACAGTCCTTCAAGGCAGCTGTGATTTGAACCTGCACTCGGTGAGACCCGGGGCCACCCAGGGCCATCAGCGTGAAGTGGTGCTGATTGCTGCAGCTGCTCTTGCCGCTGCTTGCGGGCCTGTCTCAGTGATGTGAGGCTTGGAAGGCTTGCTGTGACTGCTGCGTGTGCAGATAAAGCACCCAGCCCTCCTTTCCTGATCTCAGCTACTCCCAGTGCCCTCCGCCTCCCTAAAATTCCAATGGCATGGACTGCAGTGGCTGGAGAGGGAAGGGGGCCCACAAGTGCTGGCTGCACTCATGCTGGAGTGGAGACTGGCGCTCTGATGGCCAGGGGAGACACTGAAGCAAACCAGCCTGGTCCGCCGGGGTGCAAGGGGGACCAAAGCGGGGCAAGGGGAGGAGCAGAGAGCCACCGACCGGTCAGACCCGCCCATAGCCAGCACAGGCAAAGGAGAGGGACAGGCACTTCGCTCTTTCTCACTGCGATACCAGGGGAGGAAAACAAAGACTAAAGGGCAGTGTCCCAGAATTGGTGACTGACTCCTGCTGTTTCCACGCACGAGTCTTGCCTACCCAAGAAAAGGGTGATCCAGAGGGTAAAATCCTGCAAGGAATTTGAAGTTTTGTAGGCATGGACAAAAGAGATAGAAAAAAAAAAGAGGCATTCTTACGCCCATAACTTAAACCTTGGCCTGGCATGGCCTGAGCAAATGAGGACAAAATAAAACAGCATAAAGGAGCAATCCACAGAGCACAGTCTGTGATAATTTTCAAGAAAACCTACAGGGTTTGATGTAAAATCACCAATAAAATTAATTAATTTTGTACAGCTGACCAATACGGAAGCAGACAGATGTCATACAGTATGAGATGAACTCAGCCTCCAAGATCACGGGTAAAGTTTCAATTTAATGAAATGCTTTAATGTACTACAGTACTTGCACGTTTCAGCATCCGTACTTACGGAAAACGTCATGCAGTATTAAATGAATTAATGATTAATGAGTTTGTCTTGCCTCCAGTGAATCAAGATTATTTCATCATCAAGTGTGTTGTCAGCGCAGAGGCTGAAAATAATGCCATAGTGTGGACAGCTACTTGTCCCAGAAGTGAGCAGTTAGAGCTGGGTGGGCCTGGACAACCCTGCAACACTGTCTTGTCCAGCTCCTAGTGTCACAGAGGTGAATCTGGAAGCTGGCAAGGGTGTCCTGAGAATGCCCCCACGGGTGGCAGGGCGGTGGGTGTTACAGGCTCTGCCCCATGTCTCCAAAAAGCGTGCAAGGAGCTGCTTCAGCCATCACTGATTGTGTCACCTCTTTAAGTAATATTTTCCATTATGTGATAAAATTGTCCACAGCATGGATTAAGAAATTGTGAAAGTGAATTACGAGGAAAATGATAGAAAGAATTAAATCCTGAAAGAATATATTGCAGAAAGTTGTTAGGACAAAGAAATATTTTCCTCTATGAAAAATTAGAGCTAGTATTTTTATCAAATATAAATAAATGGGAAAATTGAATCCAGTAAAATCAACCTGTTTTTCTTTTTCGCTAGGTTGGGGATCAAACCCAGGCCCTTGTACCTACTATGCAAGTGCTCTGCCACTGAGCTACGCCTCAGGCTTGTAAGCTCAACTTTTAAAGAGGACTTATGAGTGCTTTGTAGTAAGAAACTTTTATCCTGAAGTAGAAAATATTTTCAGAAGGGTCATGGATTACACTGAAAATAGTCTTTCAATAAACAGGTTTTTGTTCTATGAATGATCCAACACAGAACCAGTTTCTGGAAATAAATGTATACTATTTCACAGAGTACTTGAACTTGTAAATTCAAATTACTTCTTTCTATGAATAACAGAAAATTTTTTAACCTTGCTTCTGGAAATCACTATTCTGGAGGTTTATTTTATAAAAAATACAATGAAAATCTGGTTAGGTAACATGCTTTGGAAATATCTGCAAAACGTGCTTAATATGTGATTGGTAAAAACAGAATTGTTGAATCAACACAGAAAAAATGATTGAGTTAAAAAAAGACCATGTTTTCTCAAAAATGTACTTGAACATGTAAACAGTGAAGTATGGCTTTGAGGTTGTAACCAGCACAAGAGAGGGAAGAAAATATGGTCCCCTTGGGTGCAGAGGACAGTGACCAGACGTGGTAAGGGTAGCTTTAGAGAAAGGACTTTACCTCATCTTTTAATAACTTTGCGTCTGGAATACCTCTTATACAATTGTTAAATAACAGGGGTTTCCAGGGTATTTTAGTTGGTTTTTCTCTGAAGAGTTACATTAGCTGATGAGCTGTCCATTAAAATCATTAAATCTCTTACTCCTTATTGAACCTAATATTCCATTTACCTTTGAACAAATACAAACTTTCTGATTCATTTGAGTATCAATGAAATAATGTGTTCTTTCCTATGAAATGCATTTTTCATTTTTTTCACATTTAGAACAATCTCCAATCTTCTTGGTTTGATAAAGAGATTTCACAACTTTTGTGTTTACCTCCTGCTGAAATGAAACATCAGTGAGCTTAGTAAGATTCTTGTTATGTAACTTTTCTCACTACCAAGAGGAACCGTTGCTTGGCTTTCAGCAGTACCACCACTGAATGAGTGCTGCGCTTGCCCACAGGCCCTGGGTCTCACTCAAACAAGCCTATCGCATTTGTGAATGAAATAATACAGAAAAGATCATCTCAGAAATCACTGACACTGGTTCAGCCATCGTGAGACCAGTCTGAAAGCCTTCAGCTAAGCAGTGACTTTTTGAAACTCAACTTCAAGAGTTTTACAATACAAATGAAAGTTTGCTTTAGTAGGAGCTTTATTGCTCACTAGGCCATCATCTTAGGAAGTTGAAAAAGTTCTCTCCACATAGTTTTTCAAAAACAAGAGGAAGGTTAATCTACTAAGTGGAAAATAGAAAAATGAAATGTTAAATTTGTGGAATGACAAAAAAATATTATGGAAGCTGCATAAAATAGAAATGCTTATATTTTATAGAAGGACGTGAAAACTGATAAATGACTTTGGAGAACAGTTAGGTAGAAATCATTTTGAAATACACCAAATATGTATATTTTACCCATTTACAACTGTACTTTCAATCGCTAAAATGCTTTTAATTGTGGTGCATCTTACTATTTACTGTGAATGGAGGATTTTCACTTCAACTGAGGATATCCCTCTGATTTTCTACCTTACAGTTTCCTACCTCGAGTCAACCTTGCATTCCTGGTTTAATACCAGTCTGTTCAGATGATTATTCTATCAGTTTTTGTACCTTCACCTGTGGGTGACAGGATCAACCCCCTGCACTCACCAGGTACACAGCCTCATCTCCAGAATGTAGATACTACATTTTCTTTATCTAATCTTCTGTTGACAAGAATGCAGGCTGTTTCCAGGATTTTTCTGTTATGAATTGTGCTGCTATAAACATTGGTGTGCACATATCAATGTAGGATGATGCTTTAAGTTCTTTGGGGGGAGCAGATGTCCAGAAAGGGGACAGCTGGGTCACATGGAATTTCTAATTTCAGTTCTTTGAGAAATCTTCACACTGATCCCCATGGTACCTGTACCAGTTTGCATCCCCACCAGGGATCTGAGCGGCATCTGTTAGCTGTGCTTCTTCATGGTTGCTGTCCTTTCTGGAGTAAGGTGGGGTCTTACCCTTGTTTTAACTTGTATCTCGCTAGTGGCCAGAGTGTTAATTTTTCCCAGTATTTGTTAGCCATTGGTACTTCTTCATCTGTGAAGTGTCTGTTCATTTTATTTGCCCATTTCTTGACTGAGTCTTTAATTTTTGGTGCTCTAATTTTCTTGAATTCTTTATATATTCTAGACGTAAACCCTCAGTAGCTGGCCAAGACTCTCTCCCCTCTCAGTTGTCTCTTCGCTCTACTGACTGGTTCTTTGGCTGTGCGCTAGCTTTTTAGTGTTATCCAATCCCAGTTGCTGATTCTTGCTGTTGTTTCTTGTGCAATTGAAGTTCTGTTTAGAAAATCCTTTCCTGCACCTATGTTTTCAAGTGTCTTCCGTATTTTATCTCCCAGTGTGTTTAATGGCTCTGTTTTAGTGTTTAGATCTTTGACCTATTTTCATTTTAATTTAGTGTATGGTGGGAAATCGGGGTCCAGCCTCAATCTTCTGCACACAGATGACCAGTTTCCCGGGAGTGCTCGCTGAAGGCTTTTCTCCAGTGTGTGCTTTTGGCTCCCAGTAGCCGAACGCGTCTGGGGACGGCCCGTCCTCTGTTCGATCCCGCGGACTCGCACGCCTGGTCTCCGCCCGGCACCGTGACGTTGTTGTTACTGCTACTTCTCGGCCTGGCGTTAAGGCCGGTACTGTAAGGCCTCGCGCTTTGCTCTTGTTGCCCAAAATTGCTTTTGCGATCTGGGTGTCTTCTTGTTGCACATGAATTTTAGGATCGCTTCCTCTAGTTCTGTAAAGCGTGCCGTTGGTATTTTGATTGGGACTGCACTGAGTATTTAGAACAGTTTTGAGAGTATGGCCACTCTGACGGCATTGATTTTGGCTATATGGGAGAAGGGAGTCTTTCCACTTTCTGATGTCCTCTTGTTTTGTGAATCAGTTTGATAGAAATTATCTACACCTTGGGTAAAGGATATCTTACAATTAGTCGAACCCACGTGTCTTTTTCCTTTGAGTGAGGATAAGGGAAAGGCAAAGATGAGAGGTTTTATAACAGTTTTAGTTTTTTATTAGCTTAAAATAGTGTTTCATGGTTTGAATTTATTCTTCCTTCAATTTGATCATTTAAAACGTTGAGGGAATTTACTATTTCATCTAAAACTTTAAATTTACCTCGCTAGATGTTACTCTTACGCTATTTCGTTTTGCTTCACACATGGACACCTGTAGCTGAACCCCTTTTCTTGTCATTGTACTATTTTTTATCCATGCCTGTTTTTATCAGTCTTCCTAAAGCTAGTTTAGTTTTGTTTAGTGTCTTTGTAAACCTGCTATGTGTTTTCCTCTAACTTTACTTAGGTATAATTTATAGGCACTAAAATTTGCTATGGTTGAATATTCAGTTTATAAATATTTAAACAATTGTATGCAATCATGCACCTAGCATCATAAGCATAATGTTGTTTATTTCCAGTGCTTGAATATTTCCATCACCCTGGAAAATGTTCTTGCCCTTTTTGTAGTCAGTGTCCTCCACTGGTCCCTCCAGTAACCAGTGATGTGCTTTCAACTCTGTCTTTGTTCCTTTCCTGGAATTTTGTGCAAATGGAATAATGCAATATATAGTCATTTATGTATCATGTTTATTATTCATGTTGTTGTAGATGCCAGTAGTTCATGTATTTTTATTTTTAATATTTCATAATGTAGATATGCTGCAACTTGTTACCCATTCACCACTTCTATATTTTGTTTATTTCCAGTGTTTGACTATTATGGTTAATGCTTCTTGAAGATTTGCATATAGCATTTTATGAACATGTTTTATTTGCAGGAAAGTGGGTGAATACCTAGGTATAGACTTATTGGGTGTAAATAATAATTATATTGTCAATTTAATACAACACGAACAAGTTATTTTCCAAAGTGAATATACCCTTTGATATTCATAGTAGCAGAATGGAAGATTTCTAGTTGCTCCATATCTTCAGCAACTCTTATTCTGGTCAGTGTTTTAAATTTTAATCATTCTAATAAGTATGTAGTAGATGTTGGTTTGATTTTTCTATTTCCTTCATAAATGATGACTTTGAGCACATTGTGTGTGTGTGTGTGTGTGTGTGTGTGTGTGTGTGTAAGGGAGTACTGAGTTATATTCTGAGAAATTTTTATGTTGCAGCAGAGTCTCACTGAGTTGCTTGGGCTGGCCTCCAATGTGTGATCCTCCTGTTTCAGCTTCCTGAGTAACTGGGATTATAGCTGTATAGATGGTGCCCAGTTACTCTGAATACCTGTGAGAGATGTGGGTTTAGGGCTATAATTTTAATTGTTTTCTTGTCGTTCCTTCTGATTTTTGTTCTCCTTTTTTACTTTTGGGGGATAGTTTTAGTATTATGAGACTATAATTTTATTTTTAATTGCTTTATGAATAGTAATTTGCAATATGATTATGTTGTTGGCTCCACAAGTTAAAATATATATCCATAAATTTTCATATTTACTTTCAGTAATATATGGCTCATACAAAAAATAAAACTTTAAGAATGTATAATCTCTTACACTTCTTTCCTATAATTTGTGCTCTATGCTCTAGTTCTGATATGTAGTAGATCTGTATAGGTTGTATATATGTAAAGGTATAATTTTTGCTCAAATCTGTCATAGGTTTTAAAAGAAATTATGCAGAAAAGCTCAAAAGTGCTTTTGGTTTACACAGCTTCTTACAAATTCCAAAGTGCTTCCAAGTTTCCATATAGTGTTTTCCTTAAGCTTGATAATTTATAATTTTTTCTAATTCAGTTCTGTTCACAGTACTCATTTTAATATCTGAAAAGGTCTTTATCTTGCACTACTTTTTAATAATATTTTCACTACATATAGAATTCATGGGTGGTAGATTTCCTTCAGCACCTGAAAGATATTCTGCCATCTTCTTGTGTCCATATGCTTGAGTTGAAATCAGTATTCCACTGTGCAGTGTATCTTTTATTTCTTACTGTGTTCAATATCTTTATTCTGTGTCTTCTATTCAAATTTTAATTCTTAATACTTTAAAAGTTGGCGTCTTTCTATGTTGCCAATGTTGGCCTCAAACTCCTAAGTGCAGCTTCTGCCTCTTCTCAAGTGTTTGGGACAATATGTACATGCTACTGTTTTTATCTGTGTGTCTTAGCAGTTCGCTACTGATGTACCTAGACAAGATCTTCATATTTGTCGTGTGTTGGCTTTCCTATGCATATTTAAATCTGCAATATTTTCCTTTTATTCAATATTGATGTTATTGGTACACTATCTAGTCAACTTCTTTTATCCCATTCTACTTCTCCTTTTATTCTGAAACTCCAATTATATAATTGCTAGGATTTAACAAGTCTCTGAGAGTCTGTACATTTTTACTTTACTTTCTTTAAGTTGGATACTCTTTCTTCAAGTTCAGTTTGTCTTGTGTGTTATTCTCTTAAGTCTCTGCTGACGAAACAATCAATTATATGACAAAACAATCATTTATAGCACAAACATCAATAGAACAATGTCAATGGCACTAAAGAGCAAAATAAATGATAACTGTACATAAACATCGTGCACAGTTTGCTAAAGTTGGGTATGAAAGAGGCAGGCTCTCGTGTCCATGTGGCATCTACTAGAATTGAACAATGAAGTGTGTGAGTGGGAGAGGGGAGAAGTAAAGTTTTCAAGGTTGGGATGAAGATTTACAGATAAATGAAGGAAGGAGGCTGGAATAGTTGATACAGTAATAATTTGGACATGGAGATATAATATGAACTTACATTTAGCTTAGCATAGATGCAGATGATTTCAAGATTACAGGTTTGTGTATGTGACCCTGCATGGTAGAACCAACAGATAAGCTCTGGGCTCCTGTGTACAGCAAGCAAAAGCCTGCAAGTGCAAATCCAATGGTAAAAGACAAAGCAGCTACATCTGTTGAAGATAACAGGAATATCTGCTCAGGCCAAGTCCCTGTGAACAGAAACCAGAATGTGACATGTGCAGAAAAGTAGTGTTAGGATGACAAGAAAATAAAAAGCACACAAGTCAATCAGGCTTCCAGGTTTTAAAAGAAGTACACCATCCTGGGTGCCTCTCACTGGGTCTGTGGATGCGACTGATGGAAACGATGGACAGGGCACTGAGTCCTCTCGGGGCTTTCTCCACACAGCTGTCCGGGAGCCACTCCGAGCAAATTACATACACAAGGGTGAGTCTGGACATAGATACCGAGTCGGGAAACGATGCCAACCAAGCATATGCTCGGGCCAGAAGGAGTCATATTTTCAGAGTCTTTAGTTTTAATTCTGTTTCTCTTAATTTTTTTGGTGGGGGGAGACAAGTTCTCTCTTTGCAGTTCAGGCTGGCTTTGAACTTGCTATGTAGCCCAGGCTGGCCTCGAACTTGTGGTGGTTGTCCTGCCTCAGCCTCCCAAGTGCTGGGATTACAGATAGATTCTGCTCCTTTTAGAACAGCGCCTAAACTCAGGTGGGTGGAGAGGTAGTTGTGCGGCCTGTGCTATACGTACATGCCTAGTCCACACACAAAAATAACCTTTGTGCTGTTAGCAGACACGGTTTGGAATAGTGACTATGCAGAAGCAACAACATACTCCATACCCATATATTAGTTTTTTGTACTAAGTTTCAATGACACAAACCAGGGACCCTTGGAGAAATGGCTGCTTCTAAGTATGGGAGTACGGAGTACCATGTAGTGCCGAAAGTCAGGAAGTTCTAAAGCAAGTGAGAAAATACCTTGACGGAAGTCTGCAGAGCTAAGTTAAACAGGTCCCAATGGCCAAAGGTGGAATTATTTGAGCCACAAAATAGATACAGAATGTTTGAGTGTGAGCCACTGTATAAAATAATCAATGAGTGTGATCCTTCATAAACAAAAGATGGAATGAAGGAACATGCAGGAAATGCAGATCTTCCCTAAGGAGAACCCTAAACAACTTTTGCAGATGGTCTGTCCCAGGACACGGAGTCTAACCCCCTTCTCTCCCCACCGTCAGCACACACATATTTGAATATGGGGGCCACAGTAAAGTTTTTCCCTGAGGAACAATGTCTGTAAAAGGGGCAAAACTAACTCTGCAGTGCAGGAAACCAGGAAACAGGTTCTCGCCCAGATGAGCAAGGCTGACATCAGCAGTGAGAAGCCTGGTGGCCACCTGGTATGGTGGTGTGAGATGGAGCTGTGGCCTTCACCCCCGTGGTCTTCCTTCTGCAAACCTTACCATCAACACAATTATGATGAAAACAGTGGTGCTGCTGCCGCCGCTGCCGCTGTGTGTGGGATGGAATACAGCGGAAGCCAAGTCCACAGAAGTTCCTGACTGGTACTTCTCTAAACTACCAAGGTCATGAAAAACAGGAAATCCGAGAAAATTATGTGAGAACTTAGTGCAACGTAGTGTCTGGCTGGGATTCTGAAAAAAGCCATTGCTAGATAAAAACTAAGGAAGTTGGAATAAAGTTTGGATTTTACTTAACAATAATAATGTCTAGTAATTATAATAACAAAGTATTAACGCAAGGTGTTAATAATAGGAAAAAACTAGTTACAGTGTATATGAAAACTCTATATACTACCTTCACAATTTGTTTGTGAGTCCAAAGTGTTTAAACTTTAAAAATGTATATGTACTAATAAAATAAAATTTAAAACATTTTTAAAAGCTTGTACAGTGAAATATATGGGCCCTCATTACAGCACACATTTCCCTATTTCCTGTAACAGATAACTATAGGACTATTATTTGCAGGTAATTTTAGACATGAGATATATACATGCATGTCTAAATTCTATATGTGTACATACACAGTTTTAACCCAACTGTTTGTACTAAATATGGCTAAGATGTTCAAGAAGTTCCATAACTGATTGTTTTAAAGGTACACACAGCTCATGCTTATGAAGGTAGATCAGTGGTTTTAAAGGGCTTGCATTTCTAGGTAAATATGACTTTCAGTGTAACTTTAGATATTATTTGTACTTTAGGGAGGTTATTTTCAATTCACTGTAGGTTGTTATGAATCTTAATGCTTTGCATGTTAATGTCTATGCTACACTTGGATTAAAATCAGTGTAACCTTCACTTTTGTGCTATACATTAATCATTAAAACAACCCCTTTCTATGGTTTCTCCCTTCATGAGATTGAGGCCCATTGAAATCCATCAATATGGCGGTGTAGCTACTTACTTTAAAACACCAGTTTGGTTATAGGTTTTGCTTCCCAAGTGTCCTCCCGAAGCCTTATGCATGGGAGGTGAAATTTTTGGAGGCAGCTGAATCTAGAGTTCGTGGTTGATTCATGGGCCAATGCTGGGATTGTGGGTGTAAGTGCTGTACCTGCCCTAGGGCGGGTAGCCTGCATGAAATATAAGAGACAGAAAGAGGTTTACTTCTCTCCTTGCTTGTTGCTTGCTGTCTTCTGCCCACCATGAACTGCTGTCCTCTCTGAAGTCTCCCTGCCTTGGAGCCAGCCAATTCTGGAGTGATACCTCCACAAACTGTGAGCTAACTAAACCTTTGCTCCCGTAACTCTGGGTGTCAGGTATTTTGTCTCAGCAATGAGAAAAGTAGCTAAGACAAGTTCCCATTTAATTTTAAAGATGAAAAAACTGAATTAAAAGAGTATATCCCCTTCCAAGTTTCTCACTGAATAGAAATTTTACAGAAAGTAAATAAATATCTAGTCATGTTTCAGTGCACCCAGTTTTTGCCATTGAACTATTTTAAAGTGAGCTGAAGAACAAACAGCTGGCACGTCATCCGTCTGTTGTGCCCACCTTCTGTTGGGCCAGCCCCAGCTGGGAGAAGACCCTGGTGCTTTTCTGCTCTGTTGCAGAGGTGGACTGAGACGCGTGTGGTAGACAGGCTGGGAGGGTGCTGCCTGCCCCCAGCGCTTCAGATGGGGCCAGCTGCACGCCTTTAATTGTTTTCCAAACCGTCCGCGTGTCAGTCAGCCATGAGGGGTGTGTCCTGAGGAGCACGCATGGGAGAGAAGCAACAGCTTAGAATGCAGCTTTTCTCAAATCGTTACCATGGCTACAGGACACAGACTATTTCCGTCCCAGCAGCAAATAGGGGACAAAGGGAAATCAGGACTATTCCCATAGCAACAGCAAGATCTGCTGTGGAGAGACCACACTTTCCGTCTAATAATATTGATATTAGGCTTTAATTTTTCAGCAGTAGATCTACAGAAAACCCTGACCCTAAACCAGTGACTTAAAGGAAGACAGGAGAAAAACCCTTCTTTGAAAATGCCTCTAAGGCTCAGGGCTGATGGTGTGAACTTGGATTATGGCCACTTTTTGAAGCAAGAGGGTTACTAGCTGCTACTAATTTGCCATTTAGCCAATGCAAAATTCAGAAGAAATTTCCTTAGCTTGTTTGTACCAGAGAGGGTATCAGGTGAACGGATGTGTGATACAGAGTAAATATACACAAAGAAGTGATGCGTGGCTAATGAGATTTAGAATGTGTGGAAGGAGTGTGAATAGGGTTGCAACATTACACGGCAAAGATGTTCTTAGCTGAAAATACCAGCTTTAAATTACAAGGCTGATGCTGTCATGTAGGCATGTTTATGGGGAGTAGCTGCGGGAAAGAACAGGGGAAAAGGAGCAATCAGAGGGTAAGATTGGAGTGTAAAGGTAGTTTGTGGGTTAGGTATAATACTCAATTTGCAAATGAAGTGTTTATTTATTTACAGGAAATTCAATCGTGTCTGTGCTTACTGAGCATCTACCTTTATGCCAGGTACTACTCCAAGTACTTGAAACATTGCAACTGTTTACATAAACAAAGCTCCCTGTCTGTGTGGAGCTGCATTCTGAAGGGAAACCATACAGAATGAGAAGTAAAAGCAATACATAAGAAAAGTATGTGTGTGAGACAAATGCTTGTAATAAAGCAAAACGAGAAGGATTTAGGGTTGGAAAGTGAGATGTAATTCAGAACAGGGTGCGTCGGTCAGTGCTTTACTAGGGACACTGATGTGATAACACAACAGTGATGGAGGAGGAAGCATGGGGAGGGTGTCTGCAATAGAAGGCTGAAGAGTCCATCCTGAAGGCCAAAAGATTGCCCCAGAAGCCCGAGAGTCTGTGCTAGAAGCCAGGAGATAACGTCAAGGTGAAGGGAGGACTGCAGCTCCTCTGGAGAAACAGAAGCAGGTCCTTCTTCCCTGAGGTGTGGGGTTGCTGAGTCAAGTTAGTTAAGCTTCTCTTAACTAAACTTCTGAAATAGACAGTCACTCAACTATCACATAGGGAGTCAAGCATGATCTTGTCAGACAGGAAAGTTTCTAGGGCATTAGAAGTGCCAAACTTTGGAATTTGTGTGTCTCAGTGAAGGAAGACCATCTTTGGCAAAAGTCACGTGGCCAGGTAGCAGACCGTCCATGCTGAGACCCAGGGCCCTGTGCTGGTGCGCCACTGCCTGCTTTGTCTTCCGTCTCAGCATAGTTTCCCTCCAGCCTCCTTTTCCTGCTCGAGCACTTGTCCTTGCACAGAGTGACATTCAGCCTCAGCCAGGAACTGGGTAGAAATGTAACCTCTCTGGATCCATCTAAGACTTACTAAGGGAACACATGGGAGGTGTGGGGACTGTAGCCCGTAACTAACAGGCCCCCTAGGCCTTTCTGAGAGCCACTTCTGTAAATAAAAGGCACATCATCTTCAGTGAGCTCCCTGACGTCTGACTCAGTTGTGTAAAATCTTTCATAAATGAGCCCAAATTTGCCAACCGCTCTTCTAGCCTGCCTATAGTGCAGTTGGGTTGTTCATCTAAACATACTGTGTACAAGAGATTGTGAGGGGTGTCCCACCAAAAATCTAGTTGAACCAGGATGTAGGACCAGAGATGTAGGCTTTTCAGGGGGCCATCCTAAAAGAGGACAAGTGTAGGTCCAGGGACACCAACTTACCCAGTCTTAAGCAAACTGACAGGAGTGCCCCAGTGCAGTGAAACAGGATTTTCTAGAACCAATCTGAAAGCAAAGTCCCCGGGTAAGAGACTCACCCAGAGTCACTCTTGGGTCATTTTTCACACAAGTGGGGGAAAGAATAAGTTTTAATTTAAATTTTATTATTTTGCTTTCCTTTTCATTTCTTAGCATTCCATTTATACTCCATACTGGAGCGAGTAAGTGCCTAGATCCCTTACGACTATGCAACAAACTCCAGCTATCTTTATGGGGAAGGAGGAGATTTTTGAAATTGCAGGGCTGGACCCTCCATTTTGGGGTCTGGTAAAACATGAAAACTTTGAGTTGTAGCCTGTAAAGTCTACAGACAGGGATAAAAGTAGAATAAAATCCAATCCATCAAATACCTACAAGGTAGAAAATATAAATGTTGGAACGAAGCAAATATATCTATGGCTATTTCCGGAAAATACAAATGGCTCTTTTATCTAAAGGTTCTGCATTCATGTATTCAATCAACCTCCTTTTAAGAAAATTGGAAAATTCTCTTTCATGTCATTATTTGCTAATGTATACATTGTACACTAACAACAGGACACATTGCATTAGGTAACATTACATCGTCTAGAGATGGCAAGGCGGACAGGAGCATTTCAGAGGTGGTGTGGGAATGCTGCGGCGTTGGTTGTAAGGGAACTGAGCATTTTCTGACTTTGGTGTCTCCAGAGGTCTTATACCCTGTCCCCATGGATATGGGACTACTGTAGCTGCAGATGTAGGCTGGCTTTCCGGAGTGTTCACTGAGGTGTCTAGCACACCTTCTTCCTGACCATGGACCTGACAGAACAACCTTTTGACTAGAGGAAATCACACACACACACACACACACACACACACACACACGCTGCTTTAAAGTCTTCTGAGCTTGTCCAGATGGAGATTCCGCAAATAGAGAATTGTTCATTCAGGAAAACCTAGGCAATCTCGGGGTATACAGGAGTCACTAGTGTTTGAGGCACTCTCACTCTCTCTCCATGTGTTTGCACTCTCCTCTTAGGCAAGCTTTACTCCAGATGCTGTGTGTCCAAAAAATCAGACAAAGGTGCTCCTCCTTCCTCGGGTGCCAGCTGGGGTCTGCAAGTCCAGCGGTGAGGCCTGGCTGCTGGCAAGCCTTGGGCAGGGCTACAGAGAGCATCGGGGTGGGTCTGCCTCTGCCTTGGGCAGATCATCTGCAAGTCACAGGAACTGGAGTGGGGGCCAGGGTCTTCTGCCTCTTGCTTAAAAGCAAGTACACAAACAATATGGTCATAATTGCATTAATGTGCTTATAGCATATAAAAATCAAAGTAACAATAAAAGGACAAAGGCTACAGGAGGGAGCCAAGCTCTATGTGAGTAAGATTCTGACTACTGATGACGCCTTAGGGAAATGAAAAGAAACAGAAATGGTGAATGAAATGATTAATGTAGCACATTCTGTAAACACAAATGTAGAACTGCTTTCTGTTCATCGTTTGGATATGAAACAAGAGCCTTGGCATCATCTCCTGAAACATAAATACTGGTAAAAGTCAGAAGCAGACACTTCACTAAAGAAGATGTAATCGAGGCAAAGAGGTACATGAAAAGATACCTGGTAGCCTCAGTAGGTTAGGGAAATTCAGGTTAAAACCATGATGAGTTACATTGTTCTTCATTTGTAATTGAGTTTATTGCTGCATTTTAGGTATAATTAAGGGTCATATTCATTATAGGGGATTTGTACCTTTACATGATATAACTTGATTCTTTTTTTTTCCTATTCCCCTCTGCCCTTCAGTCACTCTTCATCTCCCCATTTACAAAAGCTGTTTTAGCTTTTTCCTTTTCTCCTGCCTCCTCCCTGGTTTCCCTTCCTGTTTGAACATTTTCTTCCTGTTTCACATTATCTCTTACACATTTAAGTCCTCATTTACATTGTTGGCTTCTCACACCAGGGAAACAATACAGCATTTACAAATGTGTGTCCATTTCGTGTCACTTAAGAGATGGTCTCAAGGCGCATCCACTTGCTTAGAAATGCCACAAGCTTTCCTTCTTTATGGCACAGTCATACTCCATTGTATGAAAAACAAAACCACTTCTTTATCCATTCATCAGCTGATGGTCATTTGGGTTGTTTCCAATATTTAGCAACTAAAAACTGTGCTGCTATAAACATGGGTGTACATATATCGCTGTGATAGGATACTTTTAATTCTTTGGGGAAGATACCGAGAAGGGGAATAGCTTGGTCAAATGGAACCTATAGTCCTAGGGGTATTTTTTCTTCTGTCTTTACATGGTATGAAATTTCAAAACAAGAGTAACAATGGTTAGTACTTTGTGTATTGTTATCTTCAAAGTAGTTGCTCAATATATGTGCACCCATGTTCACAGCAGCGCAATTTATAATAGCTAAAATGTGGAAGCAACCCAAGTGTCCATCCACAGAAGACTGGATTAAAAAATTGTGGCATTTTTATATAATGGAATATTATTCAGCTATAAAGAAAGACAGTTTTGGGGACTTTGTAGGCAAGTGGTCAAAACTGGAGTCCATACTCATAAGTGAAATAAATCAGCGGTACATGTGCAGGCAAC
>PVLD010003845.1:120809-135402 GCA_004027595.1 Dinomys branickii | reverse complement strand
AAGCTGCGATTGCTGGAACGAGGGCTTGGGCCAAGAGTGTGTTTGAAGCAGTGGCTTCCTCTTTCTCCATCTCTTCTCCCTCCGACTGTGCCGCGGTGGCCCTCCGATCCTTTCCTCCAGGAGAGGTTTTGCTTGGTCTTTCCTAGGGCTTCAGTTCCCATTTCAGATCCTTCTTGGGTTCAGGGTACACACCTCTCTCCTTTCTGTCTTCATATTGCTATATTCGATTGTCTGGGTGGTAATCCTCTGGGAGGTTCTCTCTCTGCTGCCTACCCGGTTGCCATCTTCCCGGAAGTCCCTTAATTTCTTGTTTAATGTCATCTGTGATGCATTAGTTGTTCAAGAGGGTGTTATTTAATTTCCATGTGTTTACTGAGTTTTTAGGGCTCTTTTTGTCATTTATTTCCTATTTCATTGCACTATGGTCAGATAATATGCATGGGATAATTTCAATTCCTTTTCATTTAGTTAAGCATGCTCTATGGGATAGTGTGTGCTCTATTTTAGAGAACATCCCATATGCAGCTGAGAACAATGTGTATTTGGATGTTGTGCAGAGGAACACTCTGTAACCATCTACTAAGTACATTTGTTCATATGTTTGGTTCTTTTATTTCTTTGCTGATTCTTTGTCTAGTGGATCTATCTCTTTGTGTCAGTGGGCTGTTAAGTTCCCCCATTATAACTGTTATTAGTTATTTGGTTTTTCATGTGTGTTAAGATTTGTTTTATAAAGTTGGGTGCTCTTGTATTTGGTGCATACATAGTCATGATTATTATCTCTTCCTCCTGCAGTTTTCCCCTAACAAGTATGTAGTGACCTTCTTTATCTCATTTGATCACTCTTTTTTTAAAGTTCACATTGTCTGCAAACAGAATAGCTACCCCTGCTTTTTTCTCTGTTCCTGTAGCATATGGTGTTGTTTTCTATCCTTTGATTTTCAGTTTATGAATTTCCTTTTGAGTTAAATGTGTTTCTTATATACAGCATGTTGGATTTTGTTTCTTGATCCACTCTGCCAGTCTGCTTCTTTTGATTGGTGAATTGAGGTCACTTACATTAATGGTTAACACATATATTGACTGATCTTTGTCATGTTATTTTCCTGCTGTTTGTTCCCTACTTTTCCCCTCTGTTTAACTGCTTTCTCTGTTTGGTGGTTCCTTTCTATTGTTGTTCTTGAAATTTTGGTCATTTTTATGTCTTTCTAGAATATCTTTTACTATTCTTTTTAGGCTCATTTGGCTCTCATAATTTCTTCAGTTGTTCTTTGTCATGGAAATACTTTATTTCTCCATTAATTCTGAAGGATAGTTTTGTAGGGTACATCAACCTGGATTGGAAGTTGTTTTCTTTCGGGACCTAAAATACTTCACTCCAAGCTCTTCTTGACTTGATGGTTTCTGTTGAGAAATCTGCTGGAATTCTAATGGGCTTCCCTTTATAGGTGATCTGTTTCTTTTCTCTAGCAGCTTGAATATTTCATTCTTGTGCTGAATTTCTGGCATCTTGATTATTGTATGTCTGGGTGTATTTTGGTTACAGCTAATTGGAGTTCTATATCCCATGCTTATTTTTATGTCAGATTCTTTGTCCATGTTTGGGAAATTTTCTGCTATTACTTCTACAAAAAGTTTATGTCATTTGTGTTCATTACTGCTGTTTCATTTACACCTATTAGTCTTACATTTTCTCTGCATCATGAAGCTGTTTGTTATTTCCAGCTTCCTTATTTTTAAGAGATCTTTCCTTTTGTGATCATTGGCTGCAATGCTATCTTTAAGGTCCAAAATTCTATCTTCAGCTTCTTTCAAGTAGTTTTGCCAGCTTTGGACAGAATTTTTCATTTCCTGGATAACTCTTTGAATCTGTTTCATGCATTGTAACTCTTTCCTATACTTTTCATTCAAGGTGTCCATCATTTTTCTATTTTCCCTCTATTTTTTTAATCTATGTTTTCTTTAGATGCGCTAAGCAAATTCTTTAAGGTTGTCATTTCTTTTTTAACCTGAGATTATATCTGATGTGATGTCTTCAGTGGCATGATGGAGTTGTTTCTTTACTTAAGTTGCTATCATTTCAGAAATTTCAGGTGTGTGACTTCCAAGTTCTCCTGTGTAGATGTCTCCTGGCCTTTTTCTGGGTGTGGTGGGGTTTTGAGATTACATTTTGCTCCTTTGTCCTGTCATTTTTGATGCAGGAGGCAGAGTGCTAAGCCTCACCCTTCTCAGGCAGCTCATTGAAGGTCCTTGTGTTCCCTGGGGTCAGACTCATTATGTGATGCTGGGAGGGAAAGCACAGAGCCTGGCCCCTTCCAGGCAACTTGTCCAAAGTTTCTGGGTTTGCTGCAGGTCAGAATTGCTCCATGATGGCTGCACTGGGCACAGTACCAAGTCTGGCCTCTCCCAGCAGCTCATGGAGTGGACCTGGCTTTCCTGGGGGTCAGACATGCTCTGTAATGCTTCTGGGAGGTAGGGCGCTGAGTCAGGCATCTCCCAGCAGTTCACAGAGTGCATCTCCCTGGTTCTTACTTCTTAATTAGAATTAAAAATACACCAATGATGCACATCCACAGTATCCCGGGCCCTGTGGTAGGTGCTATGATCATTTCTTGCTAGGAGTTGTTATGGGCAATTTTTAGATTGCTAAGACATGTCCTCTATATTCCACAGACTTACAGTATACCAGGACAGAGAAACTTATACCAGGAATCCACACAGCAGGCTACAGGCTGGCTCAATAGATGCCCATTTTAACCCCTTCTCTGTTGATTCCTATGCTGTAGAGAATGAGGAGCCAAACACTACAATCCCTGGCCACGCTGCAGCTGGAGGGGCCGTTTGTTATAACTGTGCATGAGACGTAGATGTGAGTCTCTAGCAAGGCCTTTAAAAGAGCACACTCTTCATTCATTGCTCTCCAACATTACTTTTCTCCTTCTTGGAAGGTAGATACAATGCCTGGAGAAGCAGCACCCATCTTTCAACCATGAGAATGGAAGATCTATAATCATGACACTGGGGGGCTCAGACAGGAGGACCAGTCTCTGGGGACACCTGGGAGCAGCTGCCACAGTCCTCCACTGTCCAACAAGGATACAATTGTTTAGGCCACTCTTCTCATGTTTTCTTTTGGCTAGTACCCAAATTCATCACTTGTCTCATACATACAATGAATATTACAGTAGAGGTAAGAAAAAAATCTGGAAATTTAAATAATATAGTAAAAATTATATGAGAAAAATGAATTCAATACATATTTTCTTGTTTATTATGTACCAGACACTGTACTAGGCCACAAAGACAAAGATGAATTAAATAAGGATCCCCTTCAAGAAATCATTTTCATGGTTTAACAAAGTGCAAGAGATTTGTGTCTAAGATATTAAAGAATCCCATGTTATACCACTACTACTTTCTTACAAAACAGTGTCAGTGTCATCTTACACAGCTGTCAGTTTTAACTATATGACATGTAGAATGTGAGAATAAAAACCTCACAATTTATAATCATACTGTTATCACGTCTGGAAGCAACTATTTTGTTAGGGGAGCAACTGTATTCCCTTTTAGGAAGTCAGTGTGTGATGGTTTCACATCATTTGCCGCCAAATGAACCCTCAATTACAACATCCACACCTGCACTGGGCCTGAAGGATCTTCTGTGAAGTAACAGATGTGTTGAAAGGTGGTTCTGCATATTCAAGCCCACGAGCAAACAAGATATGCTGCGTGTGGGCCAGGTAGGCAACACTGTGACAAAACACCTGAGAGAACTGAAAGGTGGAAAGAAGAAAAGTTTCATAGATTCCAGTCCATGGTCAGGGCCGTCACTGCTCTCAGGGCTTTGGTGAGGAACAACATCAGGGCAGAAGGGCATGGCAAATGAGAGCTGCTCACTTCCTGGCAGACAGGAAGCATAGGAGATGGAAAGAGCCAGAGAGGGAGAGAGAGTGGGAAAGAGTGGGAGAGGGTGGGGAGGGGCAAGGGAAAAAGGAAGGAGACACCTGGGACCCACATCCCTGTAGCCCATCCAGCTAGGAGCTCCCCAGTGGATGAATCCACAAGTGCCCTCATGATCCTGCCACCTGGCCAGGCGGTGCCCCTGAACACTGCTGCCCTAGAAATGAAGCCCTCACTATAGGAGACCTTGTGGGAGAATTCATAGCTAAACATAATAAATGGGAACACTTTGTTCTAAAAGAAATTAAAATATATGGTACAATATAGAGATTTTCTTTATAGGAAATGTTAAAGTTAAAAACTTGGCAGTCAACAAAATAGGTGAATGCACTGTTTATCAACAGTGCTAGTTAAATGCCTTAGTTTTTCCTGTTTTTATGGAAGATTTTTAAAATCCAAGCACTATACTCTTTCCTTAGCCCCAGAGAAGGTTCAAGAGAGCTGCTAGGGCTGACTGCAATATGGTGGAATACACCCAAACTGGATGGTTTCCACATAACCAAGAATCACAGATTAATGGAACAATAATATTTGAGAATACTTGTGTAAATTATAAAGTCTTCTCCCTTTAACATTCACGTGAGAAAACTAAGCTAGCTGCTGGGCAAGGAGCCACACTCCTCTAATCCCAGATACTTAGGAGGCTGATGCAGGAGGAATGCAAGTTTGAGGACAATCTGGGTACCTTAGCTAGACCCTGTCTCAAAATAAAAAAGGGCTTGACATGTAGTGCACTCAACAGTAATAAAAACAAAAAAGAAAAAACAAGCCAATTACAGCCCTTAGAAGCTAAATAAATGTTTTTCTCAAAAAACAGCCAAATCAGTTATGCTTGAGTAGGACTGTGTAAACAGTAGTGAAATGAGATTTCCACCCAGTGTATTATGCTTTGATAGGCTGCTGCTTTTGAAAATCTCACTTATCCATATTCATATTCAATTGCAATTTTGAAAACATTCCAAAAGCAAATATCAATAATTTTATTTTCTATTTTGTACTATCTTCAGCTTTCCTTTAACTGTTAAAAGTTTATAGACCTCAGAAGTTCAACAAATAACATCAATTCAATCAAATTCCCTGTTAAGTCCCTTAATAGGAAAATGGAATCTGAATAGTTATTTTTCTTTTCTGTATCATTAAGATTTTTACAAGATGTTCTTTTGTAATTTTAAATTTACTTAAAAAGACAATGTGCAATTCTTAGCTTTAGCAAAAAGAAAGTGATACAAATTTCCTTGGTAATATTATTGTTCATAGATTCAGAGATTTTAGTTTAGATAACAAAATTCCACTTTCCACAATTTAGGGTCATTTTTCTTTTCTTTTTGTGGCCTTCAAAGAAGATGGGAGAAACTGCCTAGAATCTTCTACAGCAGTTTTCAAACACTTTTAACCCAAAAAGTTCCCATCAACTGAAGCTTTATGTGTAAACTGAACAAGTGGGTGAAGAGAGGCAGAGCTGCAGGGCCTGTGCCCACCCACCTTTGTGCCCTGCTGTGGACACCACTTTTATGAACAGCCCTCCAGGTAAGAACAGAAATTTGTACCTATTTAATATCACATTTATCTTACTATCATTAAGTAAATCCTTGAGCTCTAAATATTACTACTTGGGGAGTAATATATGCAAATACCAATTAAACACTGGTTCATTTCCAATGCTTTAAACCAGAGCTATAAATAACATTTCTTGACTGATGTTTAAAATGAAAATGTAGTGCTAGAATTTTAGTCTTGTTGGATTGGATGTGCTCTATCAGGACTGAAAGCACAGTATAGCTTTCATAGTTTCAATAATGTAACCTTTTATATAGACTTCAGTGTTAACTTCTAATAGCATACTAAGTGAAAATACACTTGTAAAATGGCAGAGGGTTAAAACATTTAGGGCTCTGATGTGGAGGACATCACATTACAATGTTAAAATGTAAAATATCAAACCTAATATTTGGCTTTCCAAATAAATGCATAGTCCTTCTTGGCATAGGCAATGCCATTAAAAAAAAAAAAGTATTGCTTTTGCAGAATTACACTGTCAACTAGAAGAAATTAAAACTATATCTCATTAGGCAAAAACATTTCTAAGAATACATAATTATAAGAATGGCATGAAATGTTATGTATAAGAACATAAACCCTGTTGCCACTATATGCTAAGTATTTATTAGCATGGTATTCTAGCTGAATACCAACATTAAATATTTCTATACAGAAAATAAACATTTCCTGTACTTAATTTAGTAACTTAGCAGAAAATGCTCAAATTTTCTTGCTTTTTTTTACATTAACAAAGTACTTTTATATTACAGGTTTTTAATATATTAAAATTATTTTATTTTAAAATATGATGAACACAACTGCAATTATACTATTTCATTCATATATATTACTATGCTCCTCATAGTTCATACTAGAAATTTCAACACTTTCTTGCCTTTATCTTGTTCCCATTTCAGCACAATTTAATATTCCCCTGTACAAATGAACAATTTAATAAAATATTGATGTAACTGTAAAAATTAAATTTACATGAATCCTTTTAATTCTATACTGTACTGATATTTTAGAACCATACATTATATTATTTCCCATTGTTTAAACATGGCAACTTTTCTCTACTGTCTCTTCAGAGCAGAAGTAAAGGCTTGCTGTTTAGCATAATGGGATGATTCTGTTTCAAATGTGCATCTTAATAAAGTGAAAACTTCACGGCTAATGATGGGTGTTCAGCAGTTGGCGGATAGCTTATGTTACTGATGTTAGTTAACCATGTTAATGAGTTACATAATTTCTAAAGTGATAAATGCCATAACTAGTTCTACCATTAAGTAGGCATGATAATGAAATTCTCCAATTCTTAATGGATATTTTTCTTTTCCTGATATTTTCCCATACTAATTTTACACTGCTACATTTTGTGATTAGGCTGGTAGTTGTAGTCTCTGAAATAAAAAGTTATTAAGAAAGGTAACATCCTGTAATCCCAGCACTTGGGAGGTTGAGGCAGGAGGATTACTGTGAGTTTGAGGACAGCCTTGGCTACATAGTGAGTTCAAGGTCAGCCTCCTGAACTGTATAGCAAGACCTTGTCTCACACACACACAGAAAAGACTAACATGATCTAAATTCATATGTAATATCCAGAGACTTCATGTTTTTTTACTTTATTAGGTATTAGATCCATGTTAGAGAAAAAGTGAGTTATAAGTTTTAGCATTTTTTAATAGGGGAAACGAGATTTCAGAGAAAAAAGATAAAATTGTAACAATTCAAACTATATTGCCTAAACAAAAGTTAAAGTAATTATTTTACATGAAAAGTAAGCTTAAACAATGTCAAAGCTCCTTAGGGGTACATCTATTAATCAAAAAGAGAGTATCTCAACAATACGCTCCACTTTTAGAAATACTAGTGATACAATCAGAAGGGAAAGAGATGTCAAATGTTTTAGAAAACACAAACTATGTCTTGGAGATGAAGCAAGAGGAAAGGTGCAAGATGGTACTGTGTGTCAGGAAAGGAGTCAGAAAGCTTTTTGAGCAGATACACGCTATGACAGTGAAGATTTACATTAACCTCAGAAGTAACTACACTGACAATTTTCATGGTCTTAAGGGAGTTTCAAAATGGTAAATAATTTTTACATTTGATAAAAGAATTGGTGACTTCCAGTTCTGCAACATCTAAAGAAACTAAGAGAGAGACATCTTTTCTCCATTTTCATAGCTACGTTTTGTAACCCTGGACGATGTCCTATGTCTGAAGTTATTTTGAATTGCACCATTCCCTTATTTTTGGAAGTGTTTCTTGTGGTCCTTTGCTCTGGAACTTCAGAAGGAAACTTCAGGCAGCGAGAAACACGGCTTCGTCAGAGTCCCTGTCCTTGCCACTGTCCTCACTCGCTGCATGCTCGCCCCCACTTGGAGACCGGCAGCTTAAATCCTCCACGCCAGACTCTTGATCACTGTTCACTGACAGATCTGGGTCTGAGCTTTTCAAATTGTCCTGGGTTAGAATCAGTGCAGAATCTTCATCACCCTGTGAAGGGGTCCTGGAAGGAAATGACTTCAGGTTCCCACTGTAATCCTGGGGAGTGTTAGCCATGCTGTTGTCCGAGGTAGAAAACCCTGAGTGTCTGCGGCACTCGCTCTGTTTATTCCTCACTGTAGTGCAATTTAACTGGACTTTCTGAATTTTTTTCAGCCTCTAAAAGCAAAATAATTTCAGGGAAGAAATCAGAAATAAATATACACATATATATATGCACTTTGGTATTTATTACCTGCCAGATGGTATAATGTTAAGAACATGGAACTTAAATATGGGTTCAAACCTAGACTTTATGACATTGGTGAAAATGAATTCTGTGAAGCTGGCTTTCCTCATCTAGAATGTAAAGATGGTAATATCTGCCTCCACAGGTTTTCTATAAATGTAAACAATGTTAACACAAACTACTGCAGCCTCCCCTTTTTCTAAGGTTTTACATAATGATTTGTATCCTATGAACTCAAAAATGTTTTTTAAAAGCCAGAAATGGTGTGTTTAATTTTATTGATAAAATTCACTTACCATAAAATTCACCCTTTTGAAGTATACAATTTGGTGGCTTTAAGTATATTTTAAGGTTGCACAACCATCACTACTAATTTAAAATCATTTTCATCACCAAGAAACAAATATTAGCAGTAATTCCTATTTTTGCTCCTGGCAACCACTAATTAACTTTATCTCCATGGATTTGCACATTATAGACATTTCCTATCAGCAGGGTCATAAGGATCATCTGCATTACAGCACATACCATATCTCACTGCTTTCTATAGCTGAATCACATCCTCCGCATGGATTACATGGATTTCACGTTTTGTTTCTCCATGCATCAAATTCAGGCTTTTCAAAACACATTTTCTCAGACTGTGCTCATTATGTCAGCAGGAGGGGCACTGTTAAGATTGAGTATTATATACTCATTCGAAAAGCATTTACATAAGTTATTAGTGCAGAAGCACTATCCTGGGCAATATAAGGAACAGAGATGAGTCCAGAGATGGCCATGAAGAACTTGTGGTGTTATAAACAAGAGAGACAGTGTTACTGCAGGACTTTGGAAAAGGCAAATTTAAGAGGGTTGGGCTGTGACAGTCAGAGGGAATACAGTGGAGTGAGCTCTAGGAGGGAATACTTTAATAGAACTGTAAAAGACTTAAACATTCTGTTCACAGTAGAAAGCATTCCTGGCAGGAAGGACAGTGGGGAAAAAACACAAAGATATGAAGGTGTCAGGTACTGACAGAATGCAAAAGTGTTCAGTTTTAGCAAGAACAGCAGAGAATAAGAAAAAAGTATCTTAGACTAGATTATAGGAAAATCTCAAATGCTGAGCTAGTAAGTTATTTTCTTGTACTACTGGAATTGACCCCAGTGCCTCTGCACTAAGCTATACTCCCAGCCCTTTTTCATATTTTGAGACATGGTCTCATTGCCCAGGCTTGCTTCTAACTTTGATTCCTCCATCTCTGCTTCTAAAAATTTTATCTTTGTTATAAGGAAGTACAAGCCAATGTTTTAAAATTAAGGTTCTTACATAATATTAAAACATTACTGTAACAAAAGAATGCTAGAATAGACCACAGAACCCTAATGTTTGCATAAAGCTTGAATGTCTTAAGGAAGAGCAACTATAATAGGACAGGGATGACATGAAGGACTTTAAGAGACACAGGTCCAGGGCAGCTGCAGAATTCCAAACCTCTGTCTTGTTTCATCTCTTTACACTTATTCTTTAATTCAAGATCTCTTAGCCTCGGGTAGGTTCACAATCATCTGTCTCTAAAGGTTTGGAATTTCTAGGCTTAGTGCCCAGGTATCAGGATACCTTGTGAGCTGGCAATCTCACTGCAGACACTAGTAAAAACTGCTTCTCTCTAAAGTAAAGCATAATGATGTCAGCCAGAGCTTCTCATATGGGTCCAGGGATGTTTTATTTGACCCCCGAAGATTTATGCTATAGCATCAGTTACGTTTGGTCTCACAAATTCTCAAAATGAACAGCTTAACCTTCTAAGTCCATTTCATCTGTCTGGATCTGCCACGCACTTATAGTTTGCAACCAACCTTAGACCAGGTCTTTCACAATATTTATAGCTTGAGAGGTAATGTTTTGTAGAGTACTGTAAGAGAAACAGGAGTCAGCCTACTCAGCTACCCTCTAAGCGGCCACCTCTATTAGTAATAATAATCTTAATATTTTTCATTCCCTCAGCCCATTATTTTCAGGGGCGACCTGCAGGTAAGTACTTACTCAGCAAAGGAGAAGACTTCAGATTCAATTGTGATATTTTGGCAACCTTCATTTAAACATTCCTCAATTGGGAGGGAGCTAGGAATTCTCCTTCAGTCACATTATTGCTTTATGATGTATAACAAAGAACTTTAACTCTATAGTTTCCCAGACTTAACCCTAATACTTTTTTTCTACACTACATGATCTTAGAAATTTTTTTTTTTGTATTTAAAACATTGAGCCTCACTTGAGAATTCTGGTCCTAAACTCTAGGAATTTGTCACCAGTTCTTGAGAAGGTAAATAATAAGACACAAGGATTTACGAAGGCAAGTGAAGCAGCTGAGCAAAGAATGCAGAGGTTTTAGCTGACCAACCAAACCAGAGTGGTGTCACTGGAAACAAAGATCAAGGAGAAAGACCGGCCACATCATTACAAACTCCCCTGCTGAGTACAGGGCCACAGTGGACTGCAGCCAGCTTCAACTATTACCAGAATGCTTGAAAAATGGAGATGGATTTTTCTTACAGATACATGACCTAGTTTTACTCTTCTACTCCACCCCACACACTCTTTTCTTTCTCCAGAAATAATGCATTTTAGTATTCATGAATAACAAAAAATACTGGCCGGTAGCCAAGTCATTCAGCAAGACCTATAACCTACAAGCCAGGCATTGAAAATGCACTAAACGTGGCTTTGGCTTCGGTTATCTAGTTGCTCACATGGACAAGAATGCGTGAGGTTGTTCCCTGGCTGAGAAGAAATGGCTGTTGTCACATTTTCTGAACTGAGTTTCAAGAGGCTTCCACACATCAGTTTTCAAGAAGTAAGCACAGAAAAGGGATTAACAATATCAGGTGAGTCTTACCTCTTCTAGGGCCTCCAGTTCCTCCTCCAGCTGCTGGGATTCCTCCTTCACTGCCATAAGGTAATCCGTGACCGACTGTCGGGGCTGCAGCCCCTTCTCAAAGCGGTTATACATCCCACTCCAAAACCTGAGGAGGAAGGTAGAGCTTCACGACACCACCCCAGTGCAATCCGAAAGTCCATCCTCTCAAACTGTGTGTATTTAACACCATATCCCCAGCCTTCATAATAATTGCATGTAAGCTACAACTTGGAGAAGGCAGCAAGCAAACATTGTTGCGGCAAAAATCAGAAATTGGGTCAAACTCCGCAGGGAATCCAAAGACTCATTCAGAACAAATGGAGTTTTAATTAATTTTAATTTAGGATCAATTTGGACCAGTCATTGCCCCCCATTCCCAACCAGAGAATGTGGCACTTAACTGCCTTTGTTCTCATCTTATATACATTTTTGGTTTCCATGGTAATAGATTGGAATGTCTAGCCCTGGCCATAGTTGTTTACCTTGCACCATGTGACCAGGTCAGGCTCTGGCCATAATGATATATATACTATAACAATTCAGGCAAGGAGAAGAATTCCAGGACAAAGTCAGAACGGCAAAGTTAACTCTTTACAATCCCTCCAGGATGTTTCTCAAGACACATTTTGAAGCTTGTCTATCTTAAAACGTTGTGCTAAAAGTTGCCGCCCATTACATTCCCCCCTCTATGACATATTTTTTTTTTCTTTAAGAAATACAAAATATGTCATATGACGGCAGCCTGGGCTCTACTTGACATTGAGTGTAGTTTTCCAAAATTGAGGTTTTCTATGTTATATCAGAATGATGGATGCCACAGGTTGTTGGGCACAAGGAAGGCATAGAGAATCAAGTACAGCCTGGCTAAGTCCAACAGAGTCCATCCAAGGGCGCTTGGGGTGTAGCTGCAGTGGTGTTTTTCTCGATCCGTTAGACTGGAGGTCTTTCCCATTGCTGCAACTAAAATATGACTAGCATTGTCAGAACAGAAGTAAGAGACACAACCATGTTAATATAATCAGTCCATTGTAGGATCCATGGCAGATCTTTTGGCAGCAGACTTTACCATGGGCTCGAAGATTGCCTTTTTTTTTTTTTTTAATGGCCCCATGTTCCAGGATGGCATCCACAGAGGTGCTTTATAACCTGTGATACACAAACATACCCTTGTCTCCATGTTCCTAACTGCACTGGTACACCTTATTTATTTAATTTTTTACCTATTAATATCTTGTCATAATTTTCTGTTGGTTGTTTATGACCAAGTTAAAGTGAGACCTGTACTGATTAAAATTAATGTCTTGTTACCTACCAAGGTCAGTTAACTCTCCTTAGGATTCACCTTGGAACCATGTACAGTACTGCTCAGTACTTCTGTCAGTGTCAGCCATCAGGATGAGTCACGGCCTTTGCTCGACCAAGTTGCTTTCTGTGAAAGCGTGGGAGACCTTTTCTCCTGGTGACTCTCCTTAGGCACACTATACACCATACAGTCATTTTCCTCTGTGGTCCCATACTCTCCTTGATCAGAAGGTCAGGGACTCAACCAAGTTATGGATGTTGCAGCAGAGGTTTCCTTATATCCTGGGTGTTATTTTGACCTCAGGGGGTTTGGCCAAAATATTGGTGTCCTTTAAGCCCAATTTGTCTTTTTAATTTTTGGTCTCCAAATCTCAGTTGTTAGACATCCAGCAGAGAAGATTAATGACATTACATTATAAGTACCTTGAAATATAAAGTACAGTCAGAACTGTTATTATTTTTTTTCAATCATGGATGTTCTAGTAGTTGAATCCCTGTGGCATGTTAACAGAACAACAGTTATATAGCTTTACAAAGAAAACTGCAAGTCAAAAAAATCATACATAGCATTGTTATATAACAAGCATGACAACATTTTTACAGCCCAATAAAATAGCATAACATTATCTGGGCTGTTTACATTACATGTTTTTGTTAAAAAAAATTATCATTTGAGTAACATGATTTTGATTAGCCAGCAACTTGGTAGAAGCAACTCTTTAATCGATAAACCAAATTAGATTGCAGACACTTGTCTCAAAAATCAAAAAAATATGAAAGAAGAAAATTTGTTGAGCTCAAATAAAACAGCTGCTTACAGATTGGACAGAGACAAACAAACACATACATAAAACAGTTTGTTTATAAATTCAGCATGCACTCAAATATATTTTGGCCACATTGAATTATAAGTCAGAGGTCTCTTATAAAAATAACTTGGAAAAATAACCTTTTTCCTGTTATTAAGATATTTTAGTATTTTATTCTGTCTTAAAAATATCACCAACTTTTATGTCCTTCCTGTAGCTTCCAGCTTAGACACCACCTTTACATATATTATCACATACTCTGACCTTTCAAGTGTTTCTGTATTTTCTCTCTTAAGACTTACTGTATTTTAGGTTAATATCACTTATGTAGACTTTTTTCTCTTTTTAATAGCACTTGTGGAATCCTTTTTTAAGACTTCACATAGCAAAGATATATCGAAAGAAATTATAATGATTTAAACCAGTCATTAGAAGCTGTAATTGGTTAGCAATCCCAGTTGCAGTGCCCCTACAGCAAATGAGCAAGCATTAACATCTCTTAAGTCTTGTAATAACCTCCATTACCTGATTTTTTTTTTTTTTTGGGAATAACAAAGTTCTAATGCAAGTACAGACATATTTACCCCAGTATCAATTAGGCCTTCAAAACATTATTTCTATACAACATATAGACCCGTTTTACTTATTTCTTGTGTAAAATAAATTTCTTTGTGTAGTCTTATTCTGAGGATCTTGTCTTCTCATGAGGTCTTTATATTTAACAAAGGAAGCTTTAGCTACAGGTAACAAAATCAACTGTGTTATACATTCTCTTTGTTCAAAGACCCAGAAATCCATGGCACATGCAAAAACTTGCATCTTACCTTGACAATTACCATCAATCACATTAGGCACAATAGCTACCCTTTTTAACTTTATATCAGCTTTTCCCATTACAAGATCAATTGTTTCCTTAAAGAGAATTGGGGCGGGTTTTTCACCCCAGACAGAAGTGACTCTGCAAGCGGCAGGCAGATTTCATTCTGTACTTTCGAATTCAACAGGCATATAAACAAAAACTCATTATTAGCAATCTGTTAATTTATTTTGGTTGTTTATCCCTGTAATATTTTTTAATTTCTGCAGCTTGTGACACCTCTGTCCCCTTACATAGGTCAATGGGATGACGAACTGCAGAAAGAAGCCCTTTCAAAAGCCTGATGATTTTTCTCATGTTTAATCTCATTTGTTTCTCAGTCACCCTTAAAAAGTTTTTCTCTCTTCCGAAGTAAACAAAGTTAATATCTGTTGACAAATCACTCCAGGTGGGGAGGTGAAACTCAAACATTACTTTTAGCAAACTGATCTAAATGGAGTTCGGGGGGGGGGGGGGGGGGGGGG